>QUSF01000029.1:4204982-4223211 GCA_003676055.1 Chloebia gouldiae
TTGTTTTATTTTATTTGAAGTTTCATAGTGGTAAAAGGGGAGCTGACCAGTTTCGTTTTTGATTCAAACCAAGTTATTGTATGTTAAGCAGTATTTTATATGCAAGTAATGCATTTGTAGGACAGACTTGAATGAAGAATGAACAAAAATAATTTTAATTTGGCTATATTTCAGGCTTTTTGGTGTTGCTCCAATAGTATGGGTACTCTATGAGGAGTACTCATACCCTCCTTCTGAAGAGTCCTCAGACTCTTTGTATCAGACATTAGTTCGCTATACCTCTAAGACAGGTCAGCTTTCATATCTGAAATTGTGTGTTTTCAGGCTTTTAATAAGAGAAGATTTGTCCCATGCATTCATGGTCAGATACAGTCCAGGTCTTCATTTTGAGGAAAAAAGAAATTGATGTTTCATCAATATGGAGGGACAAAACAATTTCCACATTAGTTTTTTTTTTTATTGAGAACGGATAACTTTTGACTATACCAAACCCACAGTGATCTCTGCTGGGAAAAACAAATCTTGCATATGTTCCAGAGTTTTCCATCTTCTTCTTTACCTCATCAGTTAGTGTTGGGCATCCTTACTAAAAGAGTTGGTAATTTCATTAATATATAATATATATAATTTCCCCAAATTACTTTGACTTAACGGAAATTTTTCAGAAATGTAGTAAAAGAAAGTGAACAACATTTGCCAAAAATTCAGAGGTTTCTGTATTTTTTCTCTTTCCCTGTCTAGTAATGACCATGGATCAGGGTTTTCTGTTGTTCATGCAAAATATTTGGCACAAAGTAATTTTTTCCCTTGTTTTAAGAAATCTGCCCTTAACCTGGATGTATGAAATGACTTGAGGTATCTTATTGGCTCTAAGGCCAATCAACCTGTGCTTCCTAAATTAATGAGTCTTGAAGGAAAAAATCTCACCTTTTGATGGTTTGCTTCCTTTCTTTGCCATTTGCCACTAACACAAAAGAGATTGAGCTGAAGAAATACATAAATGATCATTGTCACTGAAATAAAAAGGCCAGATAGCACAAATTGCCTTTATTTTAATTGTTGTTTGGATGAACCAGACTTACCTATACATGCTGTGAACCTGTCAGAGTTTCTGAATCAGTAGCATTGTTCATTTTCAGACACAGATTTACTTCTGTCTTCTAACAGCTTAAATCCTTGTTCACTTTACTGCAGTTAGAAGATGTTTACTTACATGGGGTTTGGAGAAGAGTATTTGCCTGTGCATTTTCCTTTCACAAATGTAGCCCTCAAAATCATTTGAGGGGTGTGAGTGAGGGTGGTGTGGTGTCATGCAGAAAAGCCCAGATGGTACTAGGATCTTAAACTCCAGAAGAATGTGCAAAAGGCAGGTAGAGGAGTTACTTCCAAGGCAGTAATGTGTCAGTGAGCAAAACAAATCAAACTTGATATCATTGTACATGAATAGAAAAAAATAAAATTATAAGACCAACTTTTTTTTTTTTCGGTTGAGATGGGAAAGAACAAAACACAATCTGTCTTCTGTTCTTTGTCATTCTGGAAAGTATTGGCAACAGGTAGGAGTGGCTGAAGGAAGTGAGGAGCTCTCCTGGTTGCCAAAAGCTGGGCTCACTGTTGCTGTTGATAAGGCTTGTAGGTACAGAAACAAACTTGATGTCTAGACATTTAAAAACTACTAGGTGGAATCCTGCCTTGGCTGAAATTACAGCGTTTTGTTGCCAACCAGTGACACAGAATTTTTCCCACACAAGTAGTTGACCACTCTTTTTCCCTGATAGTCTTGAAATATCCTTCCAAATGTGATCTGTAATGGACCAGACATCCTGGAAACCAGTCTGATCTCAGCTCATCATTTTTCGATTGCCCATGGGAGGATTAAAGATGATGAGTAGGAATTACCACTCAGCTTCTTCTCCATGTCCTCAGCTAGTAAGTGCTGTAATTTCCATTATTAAAGGCTTTTCCTTCATCCAGTATTAAATGTATAAGATTTGAGACTACTCTCACCCACCCAATTAAATGAAATTTTCTCTAGAATGAACTGATAAGCTCCACTTAGACTGCAGTTTTGGGAGGTCATTTATCCATATTGTAGCTTTTCAGTTTCATCCTACCAGCTGTCCTTGTTAGCATCTACCCTGTTTAACCACAGAGTGGTGCATGCACCCTAAGCAAAGGTTAACAGAGAAAGGAGAAAGGGAATAAAGTTGATTTGAGCAACTGGGATTACTCCTATTCCATGGAAAACTCCTCTGCCATTGACAAACTCCTCCAGTCTTAATGTAATTCAGCATGAATAGAACATAATTCCAGTAAAGATAGGTAATTATGGTTGCTAATGGTTTTTATCCTCAGACCTGCTTTTGTTCAGATTTAATTACATGTATAAATGGATGCCTACCTTAAAGCAGGCACAGTGCAGGTGAGGATCCCATAGACAACAGTTGCTCAGATGCTCAGCTGTTGGTGTACAATTCCCATGAAACACAGAACTACTTGGAGAGATGAAAGCTAACATCAAAACCACCAGGAATGAATGATTTCACTTCCCATATAATTTCTAAGAAACTTTCATTCCATGAATCATTTTAAGATTTCATCTGTTTATTCAATTAAGGATGAAAACACATGTGAAAACACAGCGATTCTGCTCCTCCCCCGTTACTGCGTTTGTGAGCCAAACACATTTCACAGACATTTCTCATAAACTTGAAGGAATTTATATTGACTCTGTTGGGCTTTGTTCAGATTTTAGCTGATGCAAATGAGGGCAAGATTTGGCCCAATGGCTGTAAGTCTGACCATCCATCAGCAATTAAATACACCAAACACGTGAAAAGACATATCACTATCAGTGGTGACTGACAGTATTCACTTTGGACATGAAAGATCTTTCACTAGGGACTTCTAAGGCAAGCAATTTATTCTTATTTATTCTTTCCAAATCTTTCTTCATTATTTGTGCACTGTCAGGTCCTCCACAGCTCCTGTGACTTCTCATTTCACCCCTGTGATGTTGCAGTAACTTTCCAATGAGCAGAGTATGCTCGATTAGATGTTTCTCAGACATCACAAATTGCTACATCTTTCCAAAGTGTTGTTTTGTTCTTTACTTCTACTCCTTTAATATTAAAAAAAAAGCAAGGTCTGCCCTCAGGAGCTGTCCCTGCAACCTTCCCTCATCTGGCACTGAGGTGATTCCTGCTGGTGCCAGGTATTGCAGTTGGATCGAGCTACTTCTTCAGTTTCTGGAGGGGAAAAAAAAAAAAGCTTTAAATATTTTCAAGGGGGTTGATTTTACATTTTGGGACTACAAGACATCCTCTCACTGGATGATGGCCGTTTTGTGCAATGATGTGGAGGAATTTCTTTGAATCAATGGTAATTATAAGGTTTAATAGTTCTGTTTGATCTGGAGGACTTTCAATGTTTTAACAGCACAAAGGAGAAGGCTGAAGGCAAGCCACAGTATATCTCTTATGGGCCCATACAGGAAAGGAGCGACGAACAGTGAAGTTCTGAGATCTACTGAGAAAAAAGGATTGAAGGCCGGGGTACACAAGGGACTCCTGGGAGCCTAGTCAGAAGAATTAAGGCTTATAATTGTCCTCAGGTTCCTGGCAACTTTCAGCAAAAAGTGGTCATAAAATTAGAGGTTTGAAGAATGACTGATGCCATGTACTTGAATTTGTACAAAGCGTTTGACATTATCCCACACCACAGTCTTGCCTCTAAATTGGAGTGACAAGATTAGGCAGATGACCACATGGTGAATGAGGAATTGGCTGTGTGGTCACACTGAAAGAGTGGGGAACAGCGGCTGGAGAAGGACTTTTCACAAGGGCATGAAGTGATGGGAGAGGGAAGGGGTACATTGAATATTAGAAATAAATTCTTGTCTGTGAGACCAAACCCAGAGAAGATGTGGCTGCCCCATTCCTGGAAGTTTTCAAAGCCAGCTTGAATGAGGCTCAGAGATCTGGTCTACTGGAAGGTGTCATTGTCTATGGCAGGGTGTTGGAATGAGATAAGCTTTAAGATTCACTTGAACCAAACCATTCTGTGAGCCTGTGATTCTATTTTCCTGATATTTGTGGACCCACTGTTAGTGTTGTGTAAGAAAAACCAAGAATCATCACATTTGTTCAGCAACACACCATTCCTAGGTTATCACGCTCGAAGGAGTTCAGCAGCACACACCAACAGTGCCTATCATTAGAAAATCAGTATCTCATTTATTCATTTTTTAGACACATGAAGGAAGTTTGCAAAGAATATGGAGTGAAAAAGAAAAGTACACAGGTTCAAAGTGCCATGCTAATTACTAAAATTAAATAAAGTAATTATTCAAAGGGATTCCACTAACTTATTTGCCAGCTTGTGCGAGAATTCATGTTTTAGTATTTGAAAAAGACAAGAGAATAGATATGAACAACTTAAGGAACTTAGAATTCATGGTAAAGAAGGTGTGGAATCAATGAATTTGAGACAGCTGTGGAATATTGTGCTCAGGTGATACATACCTCAGCTAAAAAAAAATCATTATAGCACTGTTGACTTGAAATATTCAAGTATCCACCTGAATCTCAGGTGAAGCAGAAAAAGGATTGCTGTATTGTAGACAAAACAGTCTCTCAGATTCAGATTACTCTGTCCACAGACTACATTTGCACCTAGCATTTGATGGTTAATCATATCACCTGTAAAGTGTAGGTGAATGAAATCTAACCTGGACCAAATCAATGGTTTCTCTTAGAAGATGCAGAAAACAACAACAAAAAGAAAAAAAAGCCTGGTTTTCTGAAGAGCTGGGCACTGTTTTTAGGAGAGAATGACATATGAAATGGAACAAATTGCAAGGTGAAGGCAGTAGCCCTGGTCAATAAGATTTGCCATTTGAAAGTAGGAAAAAAAGGGTCTGGCCACAAGCTTGGAAGAAGTTATTATACTGTAAAATACTGCCTAAATAGTAGTCTCAAGTTCTACAAAGAGTGACACCAGCTCTCTACAGACTTGGCACTTGGTGTCACCAGGTCTAAAGTTGATCCTTGCAGCTGTGACTTGCCATCCTTACTTGAGAGCTTAAAAATATGTTCTGGATGGTAGAGGTTCAGCAGGTGTCTCTGCTCTGTTCTGTATGTTGATTCACTGCTTTCTGAGGAGACAGGACAGTTCTTGTCATATCCTCTTGAAACAACTAAATATTATTTAAAGAACAGAGGAAAATTGAGCCTTTTGGAGCAGAGTGCAGAATTAGGCTTTGGATTGCTAAATCGGCAATAAAGTTAAAAAAGGTGCAAAGGAGCCTTTCTACCAGAACACAATCTCTGTTCTGGGATTTCACTCATGACGTTAGAACCTCATCAGGCCATTCCCAAAAAACTCCAATATTTGCCCTCTCCATAACTGTTTTGTAATGCTGACTTGTTGGCCTTACTGAGAGATTAGTGTTGAGAATATAGTTAATGAAGAAACATAAAATCACAGAAAGGTTTGGTTTGGAAGGGACCTTAAATCTCATTCATTTCTACCCCTTGCCATGAGCAAGGACACCTTTCACTATCTCAGGTTACTCCAAGGCCCATCCAGCCTGGCTTTGGACACTGCCAGGGATGGGGCAGCCACAGGTTCTCTGAGCACCCTGTGTCAGTGACTTGCTACAATTTTGAATATAAAATTTTCTCCTAACATCTGACCTAAATCTCCTTTTTCAGTCTGACTCTTCCAGTTTCCTTCTTTCTAGCTCATAATGCAGAAACTGTTACTTACAGTGTGTTCACAGAAGTTACAGATTTTTTTTCCCAGTAGATGGAGTCAACTAATAAATGACATTTTCCTTCTTTCTATCTTTTTTTAATTTTAGGAAATAGTGAATCTTTTAGTTCAGTAGAGAGGAGAATAATGAACTCTAAATTATCAGAGAGGCTACCTCTGCAGGGAAACATCTGAAAAAGAAAAGAAATCTGAACAACTCCTGTATTTGTAGCAAAGTTGTTTTTTGAGAGTCTCCAGGTGGGGGTGCATGGCTTCCCACCAGTCATGTTTGTTGATTCTTCTATAACTGACCATGCAATTACTTTTAATAGTGATTTTTGCCACTTTCTAAAAGTCTTTTTTTGGCGGTGTTTTTTGGTGTTTTGTTTAGTTAGTTTTACTTTTTTTCCAGATCAGAGTGAACAACAGATCTCAAGAAACCCCTTGGTGAACTAATCAGATAAAAAGAAATCTTTCTTAAGATACAAATGTGATGAGTTTCCCATGGTGGAATTTATAAACCACATGATCAAAAATGCAGCAGTGTTTCGTATAGCCAGGATAAAGAAGAACACATAATACAGTAAAGAAATAATACCAAGAGCACGATACAAGCAAGGGAGGAAATTAAAGAGACTTTTTTTTTTTTTGTTTGTATGAATAGGTAGGATAGTGAAAAAAACCCAAACAAAACAGCACATGAAACAGTCATCAGATAGAACAGTTAACATATTATAAGATAATAAGCAAGGGGAAAAATTGAGGGAGTACAATAACGACAAAATTTTGTATTGTAGTTTAAATCAGCTTGCACCATGTTGATTCAGTAGTGCTACTTATTGTGATCTAGTAGAAAATATTCTCATTTGCAGAATGAGAATAATTTTTCTGATTATTTGAACTTTCATGACCAGTTAAAAGCATGACAGAAGATAAGCAAGACTGATAACTACATTGAGTATCCATCTCTGTTAAGAAACCTAAATGATATCTGTTTACAATAAGAGTACAAGTTAGTTAATAAAATGAAAATTAAAAAAAAAAATCCTGTATAGGATTTATCAACAGTTCTTGGTCAATGTAAGGGCATGAGAAGTTGAGTTTTACCATTGAATTCCTGATATCAGTGATGTGTATGGTGAGATAAAGTCTGACTTCTAAATCATTGGATCAGAGACAGGTGGGAAAATCTTGATGCATTTTGATGGAAGTGAATTTTATTCAAATTGACCCTTATATATTAGGAAAATATAAGTTTTCAAACCTATCTAGATTGAAATTCGGTGAAAAAAAATAACTGCTAATATATTTTGAGAGGCATAATATATTATAAGATAGAAATTACAGGCTTAATAGAAGTTCTGTAGGACAGAATGAGGAGTTAATTACGGACCACAAGCTAAACACAAGCCAATGATTTTGTATAGTTTTGGAGAACAAATATTGTATTAAGGTAAGTAACAAAGAATATAAGGTGATTTCTTGAATTTTCCAACCCTATATTGCAACATGGAAGCAGAACCTAAATGGAATATTTGTGAAGACCTGATCAGGATCACATTCCAACAGAAAAGATATCTAATTAAAAACTGATAACATAAACCATGGACTTTAGCACTGGTTTTGTAAGAGACAGCAAGCAGGAGAGTGCAGAGGCAGTGTACAGCTACAGATAAAAATATCTATGCAAGAGTGAGAGAAGCCAGGGACCAAATCTGAGGTGGGATGGCATTGGAAAGAATACACTTAAGGCAAAGGAAAGGAGCTCTAAACAGTTAATGTTGCTGTGGAACCAAATTTTCATACCTGCATCAGGCCACTTAATTCACACACACCTCTTTTACATCTCTGTCAATTTCTCATAAGCTCATCTGTTAGTTTTAACCAAAAGAAACATCTGAATTACTGTCATGACCAGAAGATCTCTCAGCTTATTTGCTTATTTTATTTGCCTTCACCACACTCTTTTCCCTTCCTCTTTTTTTTTTTTTAATAAGATATCTTCACTCAAGCATTGTTGACATGTAAAAAATGTCAGTGTGCAAAGGAAGAGTCCATAAGGGAGTCATATCCTATAGAGTACTTTCTCTTATTGCCAACTTTTATGTAGGACATAGTGCTAAAATAAAAATGTAACAGCTCTCCTGTCGAGGATCACACTGGTAACCACAGCCTGTTAAAGAAGGCAAGCAGCCATCAGATAAACAGCTAAGTCTTTATGGGCAGAAGGTTGAGAGTACAAAGACAGCCCTTCATGGAGGTTGTTTTTTTTTCAGTTGGTTAATGCTTTTTATACACGTGAAAGGACAAATCAATATTCTTGGTTGAAAACAGGTTATAGTCAAGCCTGAATTTTAAAGTAATTACCCATAGTCAAATGTGTATCTTGGTTTTTAAAGAACTTTAATTTTCAGTGTTAAGTGCAACACACTGTTCACTGATCTCAGGGAACAAAAAATTGTCAGATGGGTTTATAAGCAAAGCTGTGTAAATTTTATGCATAACATAATTGTGCATCTCCATCAGTAAGCAGAAGTTAGACTTCTGGCTCATATCCAACAGCTTCTAGTATTCATGAGAGTTATTTCCTCTACACACTGAAGTAACTGTGTCTGAAAAAGTATGTAATGGTAGAATTTTCCAGTTACCAGAATTATAAAAGTCTTGGGAAGACAGGAGTTTGATGAAAATATCAGATCTTAGAATGGTAGAATCATTTGGGTTGGAAAAGGCCACCAAGCGCTTTGAGTCTACCCTGTGCCCAATGCCCACCTTGTCCCCAGTCCAGAGCACTCTGTGCCACGTCTAGGCCTTCCTTGAACGCCTCCAGGGATGGGGACTCCACCACCTCCCTGGGCAGCCCCTTTTAATGTTTAACCACCCTTTCCAGGAATAAATTCTTCCTCATGTCCAACCTGGCAAGCCTGAGGACCTTTCCCGTTTTCCTGTCACTGGTTGCCTATGAAAAGAGACTGAACCTCCCCGGATCCATCCTCCAGACACAGTTACAGAGAGTGATAAAATCATTCCCGAGACTTCTTTCCTCAAGGCTAAGAAATCCCATCTCCTTCTGCTTTTCCCTTTAAGGGTGGCTTTTATATGGAATCTTTCTTTAATGATATATCTTTATTTATTTTATATATACTAATTATGCACATATCCTTAATCTGTTTATTTATTTAAATATATTCTTTTATATACATTTTTGGAATTAAGTAGTAAGTGCATTTATGATATTTTCTCAAGAGTCTTTCCACAAAGGCAAGGTCATCTTACCTTGCCTTGTCTTTTTACTCATGGCTCCACTCCTGTCCTTCTTGCAGAACCTCTCACATCATCTAATATTTCCAGGAGCTCAGTTACACAATCATAGACTGGTTTGGATCTGAAGCAACTTTAAGGCTCATCTTCTTCCAACCTCCTGTCATGGGCAGGGATACCTTCCATTAGACCAGGTTGGTACACGCCCCATCCAGCCTCTCCTTGGACACTTCCAGGGATGGGGAATAAATATCAGCCACTCCAAGATGCACTCATGGCAACTGACATCACCAATCTCTCCCTAGATGTTAATGTAGCACATAATTCAGTGTCGGTTTCATGTCCTCAGTTTAGAGGTGTCCAACACAGTGGCTGTGATTTCTTCTCTAGTCCCCAGCAAAAAAAAAAAAAAAAAATCAAGAAAAAATTTGTTTGACTCTATGTGATGTAAGCAATTAATAATAACATTAACCAAAGTCAGAAGCAAAACTGCATCTCCAGCTGTGCACAATTTACTATGTAATATTCCTCTGCATGAGTTTTATTATATAGAAATATATGGTACAATTTTATTTGCATTTCTATCTTCTGCACTCTGCATATAGGTATCTCAGTGCACGCTTCCACTTTATAAAATTGGAATGAAATATTTCCATGTTCCTGAGATCCTTGACATGTAATAATCCTGTGAGTCAAGATTTAGGCTGTTGTTTTCTGTTAACACGTAGAGCAAAAGAAATAAAATGATCCTTGTGCATGTTTCCTATGTATAAACTCCTTGTAGCTATTATTGAACCAGCAATTGGTTCTCCAATCTTCTATTAAAATATCAATAGTATTTTTCAGAGCTTAAATTGAGCAGTGATTTTATTTAAGGCTACACCTAGACACCACTTTTCTTCGAAGAAATCTCTTGTTGTTGCCAAAAATGAAAGCCATTCAAACGAGTGTGATTGAAACAGGGACAGGGAAAGGGAAAAAAAATCAATAGAACATTTTCCAGGGTACTATATCTACTTTTGAAAAGAGACCATTAATAACATGCTTACAGTAAAAGCAGCTGCTTGTTCAAAGTGCATTCAAGGGTGAGCTGAAAGGATGGCTCTCTCCACACAGCCTCCCTGGAGAGAGAGTTTGTAAAGATTTCAAAACCCAGCCTTATACTATGAACAAAAGCCTTTCCTAGGAATTTCAAACATGCTCATCTTATGCTAAATTGTTGGAATGAAACACCTTCTAATATTTTGCTCCTTATGAAAGGCAATGTGGGTCAGTGAAGGAGCTATTGGTCTCAAAAGCACTATGCAGAAAATACACAGAGGGTTGTAATAAACCTCTGAGGACAGTGGGTGCCATGCTAATGCCAATTGCTGCAACCCTCAGCAGTGGTGGGCAGCACAGTGGGATGTTTTCCGCAGGTCTGTCTGAAAGAGAGCACTGGCTCAGTCCATTCAGAAAATTTTATAGAATCATAGATTATCCTGAGCTGGAAGGAACTAATGAGAATCATCTAGTACAACCTCTGATCCTGCACAGGAGAGCCCAAAAGTCACACCATGTGCCTGAGAGTGCAGTCAAAACTCTTCTTGGATTCTGTCAGACTTGGTTCTGTGCCCATTCTCTAGGGAACCTGTTCCAGTGCCCAAACACCCTCTGGGTGAAGAACCTTCTCCTGACAGCCAACATAAACCTCCCCTGACATCCCTCCAGACTATTGCCTCAAGTCCTGCCACTGGTCACCAGAGAGGAGGGATAAGTGTCTGCCCCTCCCTTTCCCATCATGAGAAAGCTGTAAACCACAATGAGGAGTTCCCTTAGTCTCCTCTTCTCTAGTAAACACTTATAGCACCATAAGGCAAACTGAAGTGTTGGGGTTGGACTGAATCTTGCATCGTTGCCTAATTTGCTTCTAGTGTTATTTATTTCATGTGTGTATGGTTTCAAATACATGAAAGATGAACATGCAGCTCATTTTAAGAGAACTGGTTAAGCAGGACTTACTTGGGTGCACTTGTGTAACCTCTCACTCTCTTTGTCTAGATAGTCCAAGCAGATCTCTATGTTTTGTTCAAGCAGATCTCTACATTTCAGAAACACTGGGGAAAAAAAACAAGGCACACCTGTAACAGTGAGCATGCCACAGGTGTACGAAGATCTGAGTTTGTGCTTGTAATAACTTGCTAATTAAAACTTACATACTTAGCATGTAACTGTCTATGGAACAATATTGTCAGTTGAAGAGTGTACAAACTTCAGGGGTGTGAATGTTCTTATCTTTCTTATACTGCTGATTAATCTGGATCTGTCCAATCCTCATAATCTTGTTTCTAGATTTTGGGTAGCTAGAACAGCTTTGGTACCTCTAATGCAAGCCACTAATGGTGAGATTTTTCTCATCTCACTCCACTAAGGCCCTCAGCAGCTATTTCTAAATTAAGCTACTGCTTGTATTTTGTCTTCATTCACTGAAGAGTGAATGAGTCTACAGAGTACAAATCAGACCCTGGGCTGATTACCAGATTCTGCATTCTGTAAGGTTTTAATCAGAGATGTCTGGAGGGAATATCAGACTAAGGAGTTACAGCTGCTCCTTTCTGCGTTTGATTGTTTCTTCCTACACTTACATTGCAGGAAGAAACATGTCTGGGTTAAAAATCTTCAATACTTGGAATTGCAATAACACAAGAACCAGAGGGAGAAAGCTCATCTTGCTGATCCATCTCAGACACAGATACTGTCCATAAGCAGGTTGTGCCAAGTAGGGAGAGAGCAATGTGGAAAGGTGTGGTAGCTTCTGACCCTGTTTTGGACACTTTGGCCTGCATCATGAAAGCACAACATGAAAAAGCAGAACTTCCAAAACATACACTACAATGGCATATAGTACTCTAAAACCAGAGACCATCACCAAAGTATTTCATCAATCCTTAATGACTTTGTTCCTGATCTCAGCTCCGCTGACTACAATTCCATAGATTTTTTGAAGCACTAATAATTTGGCATCCTTTATAACAATGGATTCGTATAGGCTCTCAGCATGCCAGATCTCATTGATTATTACATCTCCAAGTTTCTATTCTAAGGAGATGCTACTCATATAATCTGCCGGGTTGATAGATGGGGAGTTAGCATTACTGCAACAGGCTGTCCACAGTCCCTTTTCATCATAGTTATAGCTATGGACTAGCAGGAGCCCCTCTGGAAATGAATGCTGGAAATCATAATGGCACTTTGTGTGATGCAGTTTTATTTAGGGAAATACTATTCAAGAGCAGAATATAAGGAGCTTCTGTAAAAAAAAAAAAAAAGAGAAAAGAAATAAACAATTGGTACTTTATTATGATGGTTTCAATAAGGGTCATCGTTGTTTTCAATAAGAATTCTGAGGATCCTTTTATATTCTAGATTTTTACCTTCATTTGCTCCAATTTTGTCTAAAGATTAATATGAGATATTCACTTCAAAGAGAGAGATAACCACAGTGATTAAAATCTCTTTTGTTATGTGCTAGCAGAAGAAGAACTTATTAATACTGAGAAATATATTATGCATGTCTCCCTTCTGCACTGACTTCTCATGGAAGATATGCCTGTAAAAACAAAATAGGCTTTTCTAGAACACCATTATGATTAATTTCTATTTTTTACCACTATCTTTGAAAATAATAATTTGCTAAGTTTTTTTTCTGATGGTTATTTTATGCAAAGGAATAGTGTCCCATTTGAAAAAAATAATACCTGAATGAAAGGTTGGTAACACTTAATGATGAATGGTTAGACCTCATAGTTGATTATAGGATTTTGGCTGACTCAAAATGCCTACATGAGATGCATTAATATTTAAAAAATATTATTTATTCTATGAAGTTCCATTCTCCTTTCTAGTAAGGGAAGGGCAGCTATCCTTATTTCATAAGGGGAGACTAAGATGTTGAATTATTTAGTGGTTATTTAAGGAAGAGAGGGAGACTGAAATTTCCAACTGCTCATTAAACACCTCCACCCTGTCTGATTTTCAAGTGAACTTATGCACTGAAGAACCCTGAAAATATTACCACCTTTTTTAATGAATGAACAGGATATTATTTTGATTTAAAAAACCCCTCAAACCTGCTGAGGTATAACAGAGTTTCTTTTTCATTCAAGTCTGAGATTTTTCAGTTCAGCCCTTAAATTGCACCCACTAGCTACTCAGTGGCTGCTGCTGATGGTGACTGCATACATCAACCATATGGACAAAATAATCATTTTATGCACGAAATAAAAAGCAAATTAAATGAGAATACACGAGAATGAGCAAGGTTTCCAGTCTGAGGTAAATTTTGACTATTTGGATTTTGGGCATGACCCAAACTGAATTTTAGATGTTGACATGTCTTTAAGGGAACTGTCCAGGACTTGCAACATCAGCGAGTTTAGAATAGAATCCAAGAATCACAGAATGATTTTGGTTAAAAAGGACCTTATGTGTCATCTAGTGCCACCCCCTGTCATAGGCAGGGACACCCTCCACTATCCCAGGTTGCTCCAAGTGCCATCCAGCCTGGTCTTGGACACTTCAGGGGTGGTGGCCACAGTTTCCCTGGGCAACATGTGACAGGGCCTCACCACCCTCAAAGGGAAGAATTTCTTCCTATTTATTTGATGACTTGGCTTCATGATTAGAAACTTACAGCTGAAGACCCTCCAGGGTAACAGGCTGTGTTCAGTAGATCTGTCACAGCACAAAGTGTACAGGACAGCAGGACTCCTGGTTTTTTTCCTTCTCCACAAGGAATTTGCCCAGAGCAGTATGCAGGATACAGAAAAAGTCTGCCAAACCCCAAATTTTTGAACCAAAGCAGCTTGAATCACAGTGGCTTTGATACAGCTCTATTTAGTAAAAAAAAAAAAAAAACAAAAAAACCCAAAACATAATCATAGGATCCTTTAGGTTAGAAAAGCCCCCTAAGATTATTGAGTCCAGTCATTAACTCAGCACTGTCAAGCTCACCACTAAACCATGTCCCTAGTTGCCACCTCTACACATTTTTTGAATGCTTTGGAAGCTCCATTGATTTTTAACCATTGGTCAGGAGAAGGGGGGACACTGACTCTGATAACAGTATGAAGTACTTAGGTATATTAATTTCCTAAAGAACATATCATTTGTGAAAATAATACTTAGTTTGTTTTACTGAAATAGTCATTCTGCATCAACAAAAAAGGTATAAAACACAGAGTGGACATTATCAATGTCAGATATGGGAAGAGAACCTAAAGACTTGGGATGCAAGGAAACAAAGAAAATGCCAGAACCTTCTTTAGGATGGGTGTTAGTCTGAGAGAATATATAGAGGAAAAAATAAACTGATTCATTTAAAGGGTAAGAAAAAGTAAGGAAATTTGGTGATAGAAATGTAGAAAAGATTTAGACAAGAAGAAGAAAAGAAGGGTTAAAGGAAGAAACGGAAAAGGAGGAAAAAGAGTAGAAAACAGAAATCTTTCCTCTCCTTGTGAGGCTTTTGCACTTCCTAGCAGCTGTAATTAGACTTCTCCAGTAACCACAGCTGGGTATGTGTGTCATCTGTATCACATCTGAATGAAACTAACTCACTTTGTGATGTCTGATGATGTCTCAGACAACTTTTCTTGAATGAAGAGATTGTGATGTGAATTCAACTTGTGTATTTCACAAGCCATACAGTTTTCTTTATCTTTTGGTTGGGTTTGGCCTTCTCAAGGTGCTGCCTGCTGAACTCGAATACATCACATTCAGTTTGAAACCACTTTATCTCACCAAGTCATTAAAGGAAGAACTTCAGTACTCAGCAATCAGGATGCACACGATAACATTCATCAAGTTAATTTCACTTAATTACCTCAGTGGTTTTTAAAGCAGACTCTACCTATTTCTATGCACATGCATGTGTTAAAAATTAAAACAATAACAACAGGAACCAAAATCCTCAGTGGTGGAAACTTCTTCATGTGAAAATTAATCAGGTTTATTTTATTACCATATATTTCTTCTCTAGTCTCAAATGCCTTGTGGAGAAACTAGGGAATGTTACTAACTGCTGCAGATTTATTCTATAAAATTTTCTCAGATAAACATGCATGGTTGTATGCACGTTTTCATGTAAGATCCCGTTTGGAAGGATCATTCAGGAACAACCACTCAAAAAGCAGCTATTTTTACTTTTGCAAATTTCTGTGTCTGTGATATTACAGAACAGAACATTGTTGTCTAAATCCATAGCAGATCTGAAGGATAGAACAAAAAAAAAAAAAAAAAAGGTCTAGAGAAGTCTATGTAGTTCCACATAGCAGAAGGAAGTGTGTAACAGATAAACTCTGTCATAATACAACTTGTCAAACAGGGGAATATTCTGAGAAAAAAATAAGTAATTCCACTAACTTTTAAGAAAAGGTGTTATTCTGTTTAGATGCACTAGCAGAACACAGTGTCCATTGCTTTAAAGTGTGGAAAAAGTGGTCTTGTACAAGTAGATGTAATGAGACAATTAAATAACCACTGCTTAATTCACCCTTCTAAACAGTTACGCAAAAATTTGGAAAGATATTAGAAGAAACAAGAATGAAAAAGCAAAACCCCTTCAGATTTAATCTACCTTATTAACACATTGCACAGTCTTTTAGCAATATGTACATTAAGGACTCTGAAAAATGTGAATAATTCACTACCATACTCCCTACACCTTTGGCTCAGTAGCACTATGAATGAAAGATATTGTATAGTCAAGTAACTTGAGCTTTTCTCCCTGTAACCCATTTCAATAAACCCCTTGGTTCTGCACTTCACATTCTGGTTAAATTACTTTTGTCTATCAATCAGTATGACATTTGCGCTAGAATATCACACCATGTAGTCAAACACCAGCTTTGTAGGCAGCTCAAAAAAACGTACCCTAGCTTCTTTAATCTCTTATAAGATCTTTTGACACTAAATCTCCTTTATTTCCCAGTGCCTAACATCGAGTGAATTTTCAGTGTTAATTACTTGGATTACATCATTAATAATGATAATTTCCTTGTAAATACAAAAACTTAATATTATTCTCCCTTATTAAAAAGAAGAAAGAAAAAACAAAGAAAGAAATCTAAATGATGAAACAATTTACCATCATTTTGATATCCATTTATCTAGCTTTTTAGTTGTAAATCCTCACTGAGATACCTGTAAATGAGAGCTTGGTCACAAGTACATCATTCCCTCAGCTACAGTCATCTCCAGACTTCTATCCATGATACTTCGGATAATCACAGAATGGTTTAGGTTAGAAGGTACCTTAAAGTTCATCCTGTTGCACCTCCTATACTATGGTCAGGGACACCTTCCAGGTTACTCCAAACCCCATCCAGCTTGGCCTTGGGCACTCCCAGGGATCCAGGGGCAGCCACAGCTGCTCTGGGCACCCTGTGCCTGGGCACCATCACCCTCTCAGTAAAGTGCTTCCTTACATTTGATCTAAATCTCTCCACTTTTTTTTTTTTTAAATCATTTCCCCATCACCATCTGCCCATATAAATGTTTTTTTTTTTTTTGCCAGCCACTTTCAAACAGCCTCTTTCAGTATTTACTCAGCACAGTAGCATTCCTGTAGGCTGTGTTCAGGTTCCACCTCTCCCCATAAAGTAAATTTGTAAATCCCCGTGGGTTTGGAAATCTGGGGGTGCTCTTTTCTGGCTGGGGCAGGAATTGAAAAAGTAGAAGATGCAAGTTCTAGTCATAAAAACCCAAGTGAAAATAATGTGATCCAGATGTGGTTGTCTAATTTTTGTCTCCTGTGGCCAGGGGATCCATGGAGATGGATCCAAAGGAACCAATGGGCAGATTGAAATATGACAAAAGTCATCCTATTTTTCTTTCCATTGACTGTAGGTCTAGGTGAACCACTCTTAGGCAGAAAAAATTGGACATAAATTGTGTGCACAATAGTAAACATGTATAAACTATTTTGTTCTCCAGCTACAAGAAGTGGATGAGCTAGGAAAGGTTAGATAGTTGTTTCAATAAAACAATTCCAGGCATAATAAAACAAAACTGTATTCACAACATGCCAGAAGTCAAATACAAGCATGGACACTGTTCAAACAATTGACCAGAATAATTTATCAAGAGAAGTACTGGATATTTCTTTTCCCCTGTAAATCAACAAAAGGACACTGAGTTCTGTTGAGGGTGATAATTTAAGGTATGAACTATACAAGGTCTGACTAAAGGTGCTGTTAATCTTTGCTGGACTGAGCATCTGTTAATTACACTCCTTGAAGCATAATAGCTTATGCCAATACTAGTGACAATGGACTCCAAATAGGTCTTCAGTGACTACTCTACTATTTACTTCTAACACATTCCTGATAGGAAACTGACTCAAATAAAAACAAAGAAGTATTTAAAAAAAAAAATTAAATTCATCAACAAAATTCATTGACTGGTGAAAAAAACTAAATTTACTAATTCATGAGAAAAATTACTTTTAAAAGGAGCTGTAATATAATAATAGTGAAACTACGTAGATGGTCAGGGAACATTTTTGAGATTTTGTTTTTTATGTAATCAGTCAGTTCCTCATGTAAGACTGAGGCTGCCTGTAAACAAATGCACACTTAGATTGGTGTGATTCAAAAGAAAAATTTGCAACAGCTGTTGTGTGAATAGCACCGTTCTGAGATTTGAGTTCCTAGGCTGATTGCAGGCAAACATCTGGAAAATTGAATTGAATCCAAATCTACTAAAAATTACTGTGCCTGTTAGTTTGTTGTGTTCATTTCAGGAAATGAGCAATTTCATCATAATTTAAGGAATTTCATTGCACAGTTGGTGGCATATACATTGAAAGAAAGAAGTAATCTCTATTCCTCTTCTATGGAGAGGAATAATCTTTACAAAATAATAATCTTTACAAAGGGGAAACTGTCCCACTTCTATCTCCAGACATCACTATGAGATCCTTCTCATGGAGTCTGGGCAACGAAATGAAACCTGTGCTAACTGAAAAGTGAACTTATTTAGGTACATAGGTACTGATTTTCTTAGACCTTTAAAGTAGTGAACTGAGTCCCACTTCTGAAGTTATGGTGGGCTGAAGCTCACTCAATGTACAAGGGATTGACTATCGCTCAACTTTGAGCAGAAATTTTTAACATCATGTAGCAAGAGAAAAGGAAGGAAGGAAGGAAGGAAGGAAGGAAGGAAGGAAGGAAGGAAG
>QUSF01000029.1:4223221-4248873 GCA_003676055.1 Chloebia gouldiae
GGAAGGAAGGAAGGAAGGAAGGAAGGAAGGAAGGAAGGAAGGAAGGAGAGAGAAAGGGAGAGATGGAGAGGAAAAAAGGAAAAGAAAAAAAAAAGAAAAAAGAAAAAAGGAAAAAGAAAAAAGAAAAGAGAAAAAAAGAAAAAAGAAAAAAAAAGGAAAAAAAATAAAAAAGAAAAAAGAAAGTCCTTGCTGTTACAGCTTCAGCTTAGATGACAGAAATAAAATGCTGGCCCTGAGATCTGCATGGAGTCATTCAAATGGCTTAATAACACAGGGGATAAATCACTATTATTATTATGAAACAGGAGACAGGGTTCTTTGGGACTGGGAACTGTGCAGCTCAGCTCCAACTGCTGTTCAACATTTAGAACTACCAATTTCATTTCCTCCTAGCACGTAATAAATAACACATCTACCCAACATAAAAGCATTTTTATAATAGCAGTAAAGGAACTGTAGAGAGTGTGATTATCATGAACTAATAACACCCCATAGAAATGCAGCACAGCTTGGATATGACCTGGAAATGAGACAGCAGTTCATGTGGCTGGTATCGTACCTGACCAGACATTGTTTGGACCACACTACTCCCAAAGTGCTACCACATTTTAATGTTCTCTCCCTCTGCCATGGTGATTCACACAGAGTGACCCCATGCATCTTTGCTGGTTTCCTCTCTAAGCAATGGCTTCCAGCACAAGAGTTGAAAAGAATGCTGCTCTTTAATCCACAGCGCTGTTCATGCACCAGCTCTCGCTGCCTGTAGTATTTTCACAGCATCACACATCTTGAGGAAACAGAAGGGAAGCTCAGCTGGTCTCTTTTTAGTGACACTCTAGCTTTGCAGAGGTGATGACTGTACCCTCTAATGGGAGAGAAAGGGCTGCCTGGTGGTTAAAATATACAGCTGGCTATTAGCCAAATCGGATTTGCTCTGTACATTTGCATAGACTTGTGGGACCAGTGGCTTCATGCTTCACTCGTGCTGCCTGCGAAGTGGATCCCATCTCATTCTGTGGCATGTGTTTTACCAGAGACCCCAGCACATATCCCACTACTGATGTTTGAATAACTGCTTGTGACAGGGAAAATTCTTCTGTGTGGGTACTCCATGGTACTCCATGGTACTCCATGGGTACTCATACATTCCCTCACAGGACACATTTGCGCATCCTGTGATACAATGAAAATTCAGCCCAACAGCCTCACACCTAACGTCCCTGGGAGGGAATGAATGAGACACTAGAACTGTCCTTTATAAAATCCATCCCTCAATTACAGCTTCACATGATTTCCCTCAGACAAATTCTAGCAGTGTATGAAAATCACATAAACTACATAATTTCACATTTACAAAGAGGCTGGGAAGGTTTTATTCTTATGGTTGAAGAATCCTTTAATATTTTTTACCCTATAAATTATTTTATCTCCTCTATGATGGGTATTTGATGACCTGAAAATAGCTGCAATGATCCAGAGCAGTCTTGTCTGACAGGAGGTTTTAATCTTCAGATGGGGTTTGGTATCCCTACAACCTCATGAGTTCTTCTCAAGAATGCTGTGGAGCAAGAAAACATTGGCATCTTTAAAGATTTTCAGTCTGAAATACAGCTTTTTATGTGATTTTACCAGATTTTGGGGACATCTTGTATAATCTAATTATTGCAGATCTAAAATAATGCTGAGCAGAAGACAACAGCAGACAGAGGGAAGACCAGCCACACCTTGATGGAAAAAGGACAGGTCTGATCTGTGATCCTCCTCAGCCATCTGTAGGCAGTTAGCAGCAGAGCAGTAAAAAACATCATAAAATTATCCTTCATCTTGCTTGAGAGTTGGATTAAAAACTGGAAAAAAGGTGCTAAGTTGTTGAGAAAGATAATTTTAAAATTTTCTTACTAAAAGAAAATAAAATACAGGGTCTGGTTTGCACATTTGTTCCACTTGAATTAGGAAGTTTGATTTTTTGAGGGAGAGAGGTGACTTAAATTACCTAAAGTGCCTGTCAATCTCACTCTCTTTAAAGTTACAATTTGGGCCATTTTAGCACAATTTAAAAAATAGAGGGGTGCAATAAGCAATATATTTGCCCTATACCAAACTGTTTCACACATTGTCTGTACGTATTTTACAGTTTTGAATTGGAGCAAGCTGAATGCACATCAAAAGGAAAAAAAGTTCATAATCTTTTCTTTTGATGTGATTACATATTATAGGGACTATTGAGATAGCCATCGAAAAGAATAGTGAATTTTCTTGGAAAGAGTGAAGAGACATAAGGCACGGCAGAACTATGGTAAACTGAGAACTTATCTGAGCCTGAAAAGAAGCATGATATAATGTAAAAAATGAATAAGAGGGAAAGAAAAAGGAAGTAAAATTATATAATTCAGAGGTGCAAGGCAATCCCAAATTCACTGCAGAGGGAACAGATTGTCAGTCCCTGAGGGGAGGAATCAAAGGAAGCAACTTTATGCAAATGAGCATGATCATTTATGCAAATTGTATTTACAATTGGTCACAGAATTTTTGTGGGTCCAGATGATTTCTGTGAGAAGCAAAACAGCAGGATCTGGGTTAAATTATACACTAATCTTACTAATCTAGTCAGAATTTTGTGGTTATTTTCCCCCTCACAATATAGAGATGTAGCATACTGGATCAGGACAAATATTTATCAGGATGTTGTTTCCATAGTAGCTACAACAGATGCCCAGAAGAGTGTAAAAAAAAGCTTGGGTTGTGTGAAAAGGGCACTGTGATGCCCCTGGGACAAATTTCCAGCAGTGAGAATTACAGGGAGTGCTGAACTGGAGGCCACAGATAGGATGCTGTGTTTAGTAGCAGCTTGATCTGTGGACTTCCATGGATGTCTATTCTCTTTTTTGAACTTGTCAATAATTTTTTATTTTCTGGAAAATTCTATGACAAAGCTTTACAGTTCAATGTGCAGCCATGGGAAAAAGAAAGGAAACCAAATGAAACCAAATGCCAAACAAAACCAAAACAAAGCAAAACTAAACAAACAAACAAAAAAAAAAACGAAGCAAAAGAAACAAACAAAACAAACAAAAAAGAAAGAAAAACAAAGGAAAAGCAAAAGACAAAACAAAAACAAACCACCTTTTAAGGTTTCTGTGTAACCATTTCCTTTGGAGTCTTGGAGGTATTGTAGTGTGAAAAAGTGAATTATTTCCCCTCCTTATTTTCTTCACACCGTTCTTCATTCTATAGATCTCTGTTATATCTATCATAACAGTTTATTTTCATTTTGTAGTGGGAGTTTTATGCCTTTACTTGTCTTTGTCACCTCTCTGTCTTCCTGTTCTACTATATCCTTTGTAAGACAATATGATAGTATATTCCATTCAGAATACATAAATGAAATACAGTGATATAAATTTTAATTGGAGCCATCAATGACTATGTATAGTTAGGGTTATTTTTCCACATGTACATTACTTTGCATTTGTAGAAATTAAATTTTCTCAACCATCTTATTACCCAGTTAGACGGTACCTCAAGGTAATTCTGTGACTCTTTGCAGTCTGTATGACATTTGACTGCCCTGTAGAATTTTTAATACCTGCAAGTACTGTTGTTTTTTCAGATTACATGTGGATACTGTCAAGAACTGTGGGCACGGTGTACCTCACAGGGACACCATCTGCTAAACTCTGCCCACTGCAAAACTGAATTATGTGTTCTCACTACTTTTTTCTTTATCTCTTAATCACTCCTAAGGGAAGAAATTTTCTGCTCATGATAATGTGCTCCACCACTGCCCTGGGCAGCCTGTGCCAGGGCTGAAAATCTTTTTGTTGCAGAAATTTTTCCCAATATCTAGTCTAAACCTCTCCTGGAGGGATTTCAAAGATGTGTTAATGTTACCTTTGGGGCCATGGTTTAGTGGTGGACTTGGGATTGCTGGGGAACATTGGAACACAAAGAACTTTTCCAACCCAAATGATTCTATGATCCTATGATTCCATGACTTCTGTTGCCCCCAGCTAAGGTTGGTGAAGTTTCTCAACAGTTGCCTTTTCATTCCATGGCCTTAACACATGTTGTTTATTTATATGTACTTGCTAATGCATGAGATAATCTCTCTCACCCAAATCTAAGTGTATATTGACACTGGACTGAAACTAGTTGCTCCTAGAAAGTTTCTGAAGTTATGTTGGTTTTCAGCTGATAAAGGTCACAGTAGTTGATACCTTGGTGTGAAATCAGCTTAAGTGAGGATGTCTTTCAAGCCTCAAATTACTCAAGCCTTCCAAGTCAGAAAACACATTTTCATACTTTGTGGCAGTTAGAGGAAGTGTTTAATATGGTGGCCCCTTTCTACCAGATCTGCAGGCTACCAGCAGTTTTCTGAGAAAGCTGAAACTGCACTGCAGGATACATGAATTTGAGTTGGCTGTGAGGCGATCCCACTGATTATCACATTTGCAGGAGGGTCTGAGAACATGATTAGCTCTACCTGGATTTGGGCACAGTTGTCTTCACCTCAGTCACAGCACAAGCTAATCCTCATAGCTGCAATCAGTATCAATAGTCTCAGTGATGCACAAGAAGCATATTCTTAGATCCTGAACTCCTTAATACAACTACCCACTCTATTTCTTGCACTGCTTTCACATTACTGTACTTTAAAAAAAGAAATATGCATCACATAGGTCTGCTTCCTCCTGATTTTCATCTAGATGGATACTTTTTCTCATTGAAAAACTAAAAACAAACAAGCAAGAACCAAAAAAAAAAAAAGAACAATATCTTATGGTAAAAGTCACTAGTAAGAGCAAGGAAACTAAGGTCAACAGATATTCTTGGCTGTATTTTGCTCTCCCAGGAGGAAAAATGGGTTAGATCTTTAGCATATGATGAACAGAGAAGGACCACCATGTTGACTGAAGCTACTCCTGATTTACACCAGGGAGGAGAGCAAACAGTTGCTCACAGAGCTGGCAAGGAGAAAAATAAAATACAAACGTTTTGGAGCTGACAACAGCACTAGATAGTGACTGCTTCAGGCTGTGTTGTCCTCTTCTGAAGGAAACACAGAGAATCTGTCAGCTGCAACAGATCCCAGCCAGCTAAAGAAAGAAGCAGTAGAAATTCTGGTCCCTCCCTTTGGTGGTTTCTGATCCATGAGTGCTGATTTTACTCTGGGTTAATTATTCCTATATTTCTGTATCCACTAGAAGCTCCTCATGTTTAACATCTTCTCTAAATCTGGCTGTGCATAGTTTATTTGGTCTGTTCTGGTTGCCTTTGAATAGAAGGTGCTGCAGAATTCTCTTCTCTGCCTGTATCACCTCAAGAACCAGTTAAGGGACATTTTTGCATTCTCTCATTTTGCAAGAACATATAATGTCTATGCCAGGCTTATGTCAGCAAGGACATACAACCCTACAGCTAAGCCAAAAATAGCCAGTAAATGTTAGCTGAAAAAACCTCACCAGTTAAAAGTTTTTTTGACTAAGAATAGCAAAATCTACTGTAGACAGAAGATATTAGCTTTGGATGACCATATTCTGTGCTTAGGTTAAACAGTTACTTTCTTGGAAATTTCTGAAAAATAATGGTTGGGAGATTATAGAGATATAGGGGATGGGACAGGACTTCTCAGGTTTAGGATTTATAACTACATTAGAACTAGTGGATGATGAAACTGTTGTCCCTACACATCTGCTACCCTCCAGGCCTGGCAGCTGCCTATTAATATCCCTTTTCTGAGGCATGACAAAATTCTGGTTGTCTCCTCTAGCTGGAAAAGGATGCAGAAGCATTACCCAAAAAGACAGGGTGATTGTGTAATGCCCATAACCAAAATTAGAAAAATGCTGTGAATAGTTTTTATTTCAGTGATATTGTACTAATTTATCTTTTTTTTTTTTTTCATCAATTATACATGAACTCATGGTGGACATTTTAAAAGTGGGCGCTTAACTACCTGTCTCTTCCTTGTTCCATCATAACCTGGAAAGGAAGTTCTCAGAGCAAGAAAACAAACTCTGGCATTGTGGTCTGTGTGTTTTACACATTTCTTAACATCATTAAGCTTGGCTTACTGCACTGGTTTCAAATAAACTCATGGTAATGATGATGGCCTTTAAGTCTGGGATAACTAATGGAAGTAATGGAGCAATTTCTGTAGAGATGTCATTACCAGAGCTTTATTAAGAATTCATCATGTTGTAGAGGCCTGTGGTGGGAGAATTCCACCCAAAAGGGCCAAGGGAGAGGTTCCAACAGCTCTGAAGGAAACCATGCAATAAGTGTGCAGCCAGCCACTGCATAAGAGCAGGGAAAAGAATTGTAAAAAGAGCTTTGCCTTTCACTGGTGACTGTCAGAAGCGTGAGCTGGCTGAGACAGAGGAAGAATTTACTCAATTTCATAATTTACTTGTTAATAATTCATTAGCTGTAACAGTGGCAATTAAGCCCCAGACTAGCTTTTCCTGTTCTTTCATCTTTCACCCCACAAAGATGGAGTTGGCTAATCCATTCCTAGAGATCTTCCATCTAATTTTAATTTCTCTTTCCTCCTTTCATCCACTGCAGCTCTATTTCTACTTCCAATTACATCCAATTCTTCACAGCTTCCTTTCCCAGCCACAAGCTATTATTGCTATTCTATTTTCTGATGGGATCCTCCTTGCACCTTCCTGACATTATCACCCACTTCGTTGCAAGAAGCATGGCCCTCGCTCCATCATGCTCTTAATTGGCTTTTGACCTTCCCATAGCACTCTGCCCTGCCTTTTTGTAAGCCTGATCTCCTCCAGCTTTCACATTCTGTATTTCCTTCTCTTCCATTGTTTTACTTAAAATATTACCTTCTTGGAATCCCTGCTTCTCAGCTTAAGCAAGGCTATTTTTTTTTCTGTATCCTTGTAGACAGCATCCATTCCACATCTTTTCAAAGCTAAAAGAGAGCATTGTACTGTAATGAAATGCAGTGCTGTTTGCTGTGCTGCATTTTGGAGATTTTGTGTGATAGTCAGTCCTTAGGTCTCAGCCTAAAACCAGTTAATATAGCTTAATACACAGTATTCTCTCAGAAGAGGATAATGGAACATGTTGAAAGAATCAGTAAAACAAGGGAAATTATCAAGAGTGTAAAATATCTCTGAGTGTTTTTCTGGAACTCAGAAATAATGCATGGCTATCTTGCACACCAATTTTTTCCTTTCTGTTTTCATTACTTACATGCAGACATGAAAGCTAATTTCACCTCTACCGTGTTTTTTCTGTATCTCTTTATAACCAGAAATACAAACAAGTTGTAGTTCTTCCCTTAACTGGATCACACAGAAAACATCTTGGGTGTTATACCCAGCATCAGTGACACAGAGATATATTTATTTATTTATAACAGAGTTTTCTCTGACAGTGGGGAAAAAAAAATAACACTTTCTCCTACTTCAAGCAAAACTGGACAATAACAGGTTCAAGAACTGCCTATTCTAATTTTCCAGGACAGGGTCTTCCTGTCTGGGTATTTATACAGCAGCTACCACTGTGGTATCTAAACCCCCTATTGATTTATTAAAGTACATTCATAAAGCACTCTGTTGTTTTTTTTTTTTTTCCTCTCTCTGTTATTTTATGTGGTGTTATTGTGGGAAAGAGAGGTCAAGGGAAGAATGTTTCACATTTTGTTCCGAAACTGCTGAGGTTTACAGTCACTCTGATGTGTTCCAGAAGCAACTCTCACAATGTACACCAGCAGTGAAAACACTTCTGTCTCCTACTTTCACGAGTTTCCTTCTGGATTTTTGTGAGGACCGAAGCTTCCCTCTGCTATCTCTCTGATAATATGGACAAAGCAATAGAGGATTTTTGGAAACTGAGGAGAAAATTCTTGATTTCATGTAATAAGTCATTAGTGCCAGCTCAAATATAAGTTTACTTACAGCTGTTCTGGAGACAGATTGATGTGTTTTCCATCAGGGTGTGCTTTATTTTTTTATTATTTTTTAATTTATTTTTTTAAGCTTAATAGACACTTGTCTACCTCAGTTTGATGCAGTCACCAAAGTCAGGAGGTGTGGACCTGCATAGGCAGGTGTCTCACTATTTGAAGATGCAGCCAGAGTTCACAAAATGAAGGGCAGTAGTAACATGGATGACTTTGAGACAATTTGGGTGCCCACAGTGCATACAGAGAGCACAAGGAAGCACCTTCTCTTTAGAAATGTGAGTAACAGCAGTAATCTTAAATGGAATTGGAATGCCACTGAGGAGAAAGCATTGCACTTGCTTTTCAGAGCTCTAGCAAAAAAAAAAAAAAAAAAAAAAAAAACCAAACAAACAAAAAAACCAACCAACCAACCAACCAACCAAAAAAAAAACAACCAAAAATTATTCTTCATTTGTTGAGTTTTTTAACTGTGAAGTCAAGAGACTAAAAAAAAAAACTGGAGCATATTCTGGGAATGGCAATATTTGAATGAGGTGATCCAGGGCTGAAACCTTCTTGTGTGTTTCTGGCATTCTTGTCCATGATACCTCAGAATCTTCACTTCACAGGGAGGTTGGACAAGATGAAGCTGAAACCAGGGCCCAGAGGGAAGTGTACACAGTGATAGCCTCAAATGAAAGGGGTAAAGAATAGTTACAGGAAGGTGTGAGATATATCCAAGTTATGGTGTTACACCATTTGGGAGAAGGCAGCAGAATCTCAGCTCTACTATGCCAGGTAGGGGTGCAGACAATGGAATTTTTTCAGGTGGATGGATGGAATGATGGATGGATGGGTGGATGTCAAGTCTGATGCTTTTCAGCACCATTGTTAATAGAAATCTCCAACCCCCACAGCAACACTCCAAAGCTGTGCAGTAAAATCCAGATTCTGCCTGGCTCTGCAATAAAGGATCCCTGTCGATGATGTCCCATAGGAAGAGGAAACATTTATCAATGACACAGCCATTTTCTGCAGTCATTCCTATCTGTCCTCAGCACCAGTCCTAACCGACTGGTAAATTCTCTTATATGCTGGTAAGGATGGGATAGGGTGGGGAATCTGTAGGGAAGGATTGTCACTATTTGCCAGAGCTGTTTATTATAGCATTGCAGGATGGTTTTGAGATATGTATGTGGACAAGATAACACAAGGCTCTTTATGCAGCCAGAAGCAGCATTCAGAATATTCTAGGGAATCCAGAATATATTTGCCGGAAACTTGCATACCTAAAAACCAAATAAAACCAGTGATATTTTAAATCAATAAATATTTTTGGGCATTTTGAAACTAACAAATTCAAATTAAATTGGTACCTTGAGAACTTTTTCACTTTTTCTTTTTTATTTGGAATTAGGATGTATTAAGTGAACCTAGCACTGTGCTGTGCTGATACTGGAGCAGACATAAATATAATGAAATCCAGGTTTCTTTTTCTCTCTCCCCTTATTTCCATTCTGACCAATGCATTTTAATTCAGTCCATATGAATGAAGTTCAGCCATTTATTTTATATAACCGGATCTGTGCCACAGAATAAATAATACAGTATTTGTTGCCAAATTAGAACACTCTAACTGAAATAGATATGCGCATTTAGTGAAGCCAAGCTATAATTTGCTTGAACCAATATTAGTAAGGCAGCCAACATGGGATTTTAAACCCAAAGTACATTTGTAGATGAGCTTTTATAATGCAAATGGATATATATATTTCCACAGCAGTGAATATTCTATAAAACCGACCAACTTCCTGAGTGTCAGCTGACACAGCAGTGGATAACATGCTATCTTTTCTCTTTTCAATTTCATCTTTATTGAACATTTTTCTATATTTGTTTAGTTTGATTTATTTTATTTCTGATAGAAATACTTTTAAAAACAGAGTTTGATTTATTTTGTTTCTGATAGAACATTTTCAAAAGCAGAAATCACAGAACACCTGTGATTGCAGGTTCATTCTGCAATTTCTCAGTAGCAGTCCAATGTAATAAATTAATATAGAAAGGAAGGCAACTTTTCAATATATACCTGTAGTTATTTTGCAGTCCTCTCGATCTTTGATATCTGTGTATTCTGAAATAGTCATGGAATGGATCCACCCAAAGGAAAGGCTTTTAGAAAAGAGGAGCTGAGACATTTCTACCTTATTGGTCTGAATTTAATAACTTATTCTGAGCACTTACCTGCACAAGCAAAACTATTATATTTGTTACATATACTAATCCAGAAAAGTCCTTCTAGCACTCACATTTTCAGCTGCTGAAAAGAGAGTTGTATTTGTGCATCCCTTGTAGGTTCTCCTACTAGGTGAAAAAAATTTGAAACGTTTTGGTGCGGTTCACCAGTGCCAGAAATCTGTAGATGATGGTAATTTTGGAGGAGGTGAGGATTAAAGTCAGTGATAAGAAACTGACTAATTGTGTGTCTGTATAGTGAAATTGCTTCCTAGCTCCATGTGTGTTTCACTTACTATGAGAATAAATAGTAAGTAATAAATAGTCAGCCTTCCCTGCATACATCTCACTGAGTCTGTAAAACCTGAACATTGTGCTTGAACAGACCTTTTGAATTTTCAGGCTTCTGGATGTATAATATCAGACTAAAATAAACACAGAGGGTTGGTTACCAAAACCTTGGGCTACTTGTGCTTCAGGACATTCCCCAAAAGGTCAGTGAGGGAAAATGTGAAGCCTCCAATGACTCCAACCAGCCTTGGCTCTTCCCCCAGATTTTGATGTCTGGCATATGTCACAGCAGAGGTGGTTTAGGGATAGAAGAGATTGAACCAACCTGAGCAGCCAGAGATGTATTCCAGGTAAACTACGTTACAGTTTTACCTCACTTTTGAATGATGGGAAGATTTTATTTCATTTCTAGGGTGTATAACCTGCTGGAATCTCTCATTAATTTTTCTGTGCAGAAATGCTGAAGGGGTTATTTATTTTTAATTTTGACATAATAAAACTAAAGGTTTGTTGTGGGTGACCTTGGTGTAGTTGCAAGATTATTGCCTGACTTTACAGAGCTTGTTTGGAGGTAACTGATGCTTTGACAGTAAATAAATCAATACAATTATAGACACAGAAAAGTGGGGAGAGGCTCTGTTACAACAGGACAATGGGTAATGGTTTTAATCTAAAGTAAAGTAGAGTTAGGTTAGATTTTTACTATGAGGGTGGTGAAACGCTGTCAGAGTTTGCCTAGAGAGGTAGTGGATGTCCCATCCCTGGAAACGTGGAAGGTCATTTTGTACAGAGCTCTGAAAAACTTGATTCAGTCGAAGATGTCCCTGCCCATTGCAGGGGGCTTGGACTAAATGGTCTCTCAGGTCTCTTCCAATCCCACCTGTGATTCTAATATTCTATGAAACTCCATCATGAATCCCTTCCTCCATGTTCTCAAAGGATATTTAAATCCTGTAATACCACATTAATTTTCCCATCATAACAATTGTTTTTACCCAAAACAACTATGTACTTAGAGAACTGGGAGTTTTAATTATACCCATCACAAGCTTAAACTGGGTACTGAACTGGAAAAAACACAAAAGATCATTCCTTTACCTTTCATCTGTCCTTGGTTACTGGAAATCAGGCCAGTTAGCAAACCATACATGTTTTAATTGATGTTCATCTGACCAACTTTCACATTTCTTCTCTGCCAATGTCTGCATCTAAACTTTAATTCTTACTGTAATCAGTGGAGGCAGTCAATATGGACAATATGCTTTAGAGATGCATTCCCTTAATGCAGGTGATCTTATCTTGTTTCATGATGAGAGGAGTCACATTTTCTTGACCATTAAGTTTCTGTCTCACAGTGTTACTGAGAAATGAGATGAGTAAGGCAGAATAACCTTCATTGTACTTGCTGGGAAAGATTAGGGTGAAATCTAGACCTCATGGAAGATTCAGGTGAAATTCATGCTGATTTTTGTTCCCAGACATTCCCTAGTTGTCAGGACACATCAGCTCTCTGACTGTTCTTTCTCAACTATACTGCACTGACACTGTTGGGACTATGCCAGTATCCTCACATCAGGGTTTGTTCCTGAATTGCCCATTTATGGGACGAAGACAAGCAGTAATAGTGCAGACTCACATTAAAGAAGGACATTTGTTTCTTATGAAATCAGTTAACAAACACAAAACCCACTTGAAATTAATAGAAACTAATTGAAAGTAATGGAGAATTACCTGAAAATGTAGCACAAGATGAAATTAATTGAAGATAATTGCTAGTGACTGGAATTAATAAAAAATTGAAACAAATTGGGCTTAATTGAAATTTATTGAAAATGAATTAAACTCAATAACTCAAGACCTATTAAATTCATTAGAATCTAATTCATATTAAATTTTTACAATGTTTAATAGTAACATAACATTCTTAAAAGGGATTTTTATTGGATGCTTTATTTGTATAATACTTTTCTAATATAAGAGTAAGAATAAATTTTAATGGAAAAAAAAAAGATGCAGACCATAGAAACTTCAGACTCTTTTTGGAATAGTATGGGAATAGTGTGTGATACTGATAACAAAATTTCCTGACAGGATTTAGTAGGATTAAAAGAAAGTCTTATGGATTTTATCTCATGGTTGAGACTTTTATTACAGTTTAATGAGAACATTCTACCCATTAAGATGCTGGCTTTGACTTGATAAATAACTTTTTGAGCAGATATGGAATCCAGCATCCGTCTTTATGAGTGCACTGTGAGAACCTTATTTGTTTTCTTTAATGATGAAATATTTTAGGTCTTATGAACTTGCTTACAGATTTCCTTGTTATATCACCAGTGTTTTTACCAACTATTTCCATGTACCTCAATGTTTGTCAGCTTAAAGAATGAAATACTTTCTGACATAAGCCCATTAATAGATATATTCAGCTTAGTGGATGTGTGTTCTTGCTGTAACTTTCAGGAAGCTAGAGGAAAATGTGATATAGTTTTTTTAAACTGAACTAGCGCCAAGACCAAATTATTTCAAGAATGCAAAAGAAAAATAAACCAGAAAAAATAGTAAAAAAATAATACCAGAACATAATGTATGCTGGGTATACTTCAAACTAATAAAATACCTTAAGGTATTTCTAAAGGTTATATTTCTAATTAAGTCCTAATATATAAATGTACATGGAAGACCAATACCTGTTTGGAAACCTGGAAAAGCAGATGCTGCTTTTGAAAAACAAACATTTGTCCCTGTTATAATGAAAAAGTAAAGTCAAAAAAATACTGATAGCTATTTTATAAATATTTATAAATGCTTAACAGAGGCCTGGCAGGATTGGTGGTGGGAAACAAATCCAGATTTCCTATTTACACTTGTTCAAATCCCTACTGTTTTTGCATATCTGCCAATTTGCTGGAAAAGTTAGGCAAAAGCAGAAGTCCTTTACTTCATCTTTCTTTGTGGCATGTACACAACTCATGCAGTTCAATCCTAGTTTCAGGAGGCAAACAAGCTGGGATTCAACTGACAGACTAGGATACAAAAAGGCTGAATATAGATAGGTTTTTCACAAATGTGCTTCTGGCATCACTTTCATTGCAGCCATTGGAGATCTAGCCAGTTCAGTCAATGGAGACATTCAGCTGACAAAATGAAGATGATTCCCTTTACATCAGGATCTACAGAGTACTTTTGGTCAGCTGGAGGTCACTCAGGATGCCTCAGGAATCCCAGAGAGGATTCAGTTTTTGTGCCAAAGCTGCTGACTCATGTCCCTGTCTGCAACGACAATGCACACACTGAGGTCACATTTACTTATCTACATGCCAATCTCTAAATTTATGTACTTTAACCAACAGGCTGAATCATACCACTAGCTGAACATGGTCATTAAAATCAGATTAGAGAGTACTCTATGCACTCCAGAAAGAATTTTGTTTTGGGAAAAATGTTTGTTTATGCTAAAGTGTAGGGATGCTTTCTGACAAGGACAAATACAAAAGAAAAAAGGAAGAACCTGGGAGGACTGAGGAAGAAAGGAAGAGGAATAAAAAAGGAGAAAATTAAAACTGGAGACAGAAGAAGGATAAACAAAAGAAGATAGAAGGAATGAGAGCTGGATGAACAGACACTCTACAACTGGCACATGCTCCGTACAAAACATGTTTCATGTGTTCCCAGACAAATTCCCAAGAATTTTCTGTGACATCTCTAACTGGTTGTGTACTGTGCTAGAGATCTTATGCTAGCAGGAGTCAGGCAAAACTGCCTCCACCTTAAAGCTCCTAAAGCATAAATAGCTTTGTCAGGGAAGTTCTGATGAGATAAAAAAGCACATTGTGAAGCTCTGGAGAGTACCATGAAATGCACCTCAGGAATGAAACCTGAAACTAAAATCCATCCATCCCCATTTGTCACTGTAAGTTAATGGCCTGCTCAGCCCTATGCAGTATAGGAGACAAAGCTTCTTTGATTTACTGATTATTTGAGTAATGTTTGAGCCACATGCACTGCTAGGTAACACTGTGTATTCTCCCTGCCCCCTACACTTCTACCTTCCTGTCATGAATTTTCTTTGATTAAGCACTTCAGTTTAATTGTAAAATGGAAGCATCAACATAAGACATGTAATACTTTTGAGCTGAGAAAATAAAAAGCTCTAAGTAACTTTTGGGTGGGAAAGGGCACATAAATTTATTTCCATGTCCTGTGTTCAACTAGAAGCATGTGGTACAGTAGAGGATACGAAAATAAATCGAATCCTTTGAGTATTTATATTGGTCTGTGTAACCGCTTGCTGTGCTGCGCTGCCTTCCCACACCACAGTCTGTGTTTATCTTCTGATCTGTTCCTCCTGGAAAGAGTTTGGGAAGATCATCTTGTTAATTCCTATCAACAAATGTAAAGGTTGCCTATCTTGTTGCCCATCAGCTGAGTTACTGGCTTAATTTTTGTAGGCCTTCCATGAAATCAAAAATTTCTTAGAAGCAGTGAATGGAGGATAATTAAATGGACCTCTGAATATTATGCACACCAGAAATCTGGCTATTTAGAATTTGCCCAAAAATAAGACAAATAGCCTGAGAAAAAAAATAAACAAAATTCTACAAACAGAAAAGTTTTGTTTACTCTCTTTTCTGCATTCTGTGAAGAGAAAGAAAATAGAACTTCTAGCAGGTTTATCAGATCACATAATCATAGGTTTGGGTTGGAAGAGACCTTGAAGTTCATCTCATTCCAAAACCTTGCCATGGGTAGGGTCACTTTGCACTAGACCAGATTGCTCCAAACCCCATCCAAGCTGGCCAGACAGCCCCCAGGGATGGGGCATCCACAGCTGCTCTGGGCACCCTGTGCCAGGGCCTGCCCACCCTCCCAGCCAGCAATTCCTTCCCAATATCCCATCTATCCCTTCTCTCTGGCAGTGGAAGCCATTCCCTGTGTCCTGTCCCTCCCTGCCTTGTCCCCAGTCCCTCTGCAGCTCTCCTGGAGCCCCTCCAGGCCCTGGCAGGGGCTCTGAACTCTCCCTGGAGCCTTCTCTTGTGCAGGTGAACAGCCCCAACTCTGCCAGGCTGGCTCCAGAGCAGAGGGGCTCCAGCCCTGGCAGCCGCTCCGTGCCCTCCTCTGGACTGGCTCCAGCAGCTGGAGGCAGCTCTGGAGATGGGAGTCTCACCAGAGTGGAGCAGAGGAACAGACTCCCCTCCCTTCAACTGCTCTCCACACTCCCTTGGGTGCAGTTCAGGACATGGTTGATTTCTAGGATTCCATTAATAGACCTATAAGAACATTTAGGAGGAGGGAGAAACCTTGATGTAAGAATCACGAATGGTCTAAATCACCTAGAAACATATACTACAACAGTTTTGTAAGCAATAAAAGCAATCTGTATATTTAATGTATTCCTCAGTCCAGTCTGATTTTTTACCAAACGGTTTTGATTGGCCAAAGAGATTTCCAAGGAGATTGGTCAAATTCTGTGATTAGCTCTGCTCATTCAAAATTACTGTTTAGATATTCTGAACTGTCACATTGCATCCTAGCATGAAAATGCACTTTTGCCCTTTTCCATAAATCTTGAATTACATTATATGACAGCTCAACCTTATTCAGTATCAGCTTCTTCCTCCTTGTTCTTCTTTTTCTTGTATTTATTTATTTATATCCTGATAATAACTTCCTTGGGGGCATTGTATAGGCAAGGCATGTATTTTGACCTCCTCCTCTCCCCAGGAGTGCAATTGCCTCATGGTAATTATAAGATGTCGTCTGTTATTATGAAGGTGCCTTATTTCTCAAGCACATCAGGGATATCTGATAATGTAATTACTTCACATTATAAAGCTGTTATAAATCATGCATGGGGAACACTTCATATTAAAGCTGTCTGAAGATTTGCCACATTGCGTGGAATGGGGACACCACGGTATGGCTAGCACTGTGTTTTGTAGGCCCATGTTAGGCAATGGCAGTATTAAAATATTTAACATGAAAAATTAAACAAAACACATTCAGAAGACATGGCTTCTTTATAATGGTTTAGGAGAACAGATTATCAACTAAGTGGGCAGATCGCAGGTTGTGCCTTCTGAGGCATGAATAACTCTTGTGTATTTGTATTTTTTGTTTTTTTTCCCCTTGACTTTTCTCCTTCCTCCTCTAACTTCCCAGCTTCCCTGAGTGCAGTATAATTGTTATAAAAGCAAATCAATAAGCACTTGAAACACTGGCCATCATACAAAGAATTGTGCTTCTATTGGCCATCACTTTAATAACACCTAATGATTGTTTCTCCCTCTTTCAGCTCCTGAGGTTTCCCGGTACTTTATTGATTAGAGCCCATGACAGAGTTCAGATTATAATTAAAAATCATCAATGAGAAAACAGAATGCAGTTCTACTTAGCAATCAGCTGAACAGATAATCACTAGGTATGTGATGTGACCACAGAATATTTCCAATAGATCCAGGTAGAGAATAATTGAAAGTCTCTTGATGGGTCACAATTCAGCAGGGCTTCACTGAATCTCAGATAAAGGCTTTTGTTTCCTAACTAAATATAAAGTGTTAAATAGGTAAGTATCCTAAGTAAATAGGTAGCTCTAAATCAAATTCTCTCACAACCAGGGTTCTTGACTGGTAGAGTCATGGAATGGTTTAATTTGGAAAGTACCTTAAAGCTCATCCCATTCCACCCTCTGCCATGGGCAGGGTCACCTTCTGCTATCCCAGGTTGCTCCAAGCCCTGTCCAGCCTGACATTAGACAATTTCAGGTATGGAGCAGTCACAGCTTCTCTGGAGAACCTGGGCCAGATTTTTCCCTAATATTTAAACTGTATTTCTCCTTTTTTCAGTTTAACCCCTTTAGTCCTTGTCCTGTCGCTGCAGCTCCTGAAGAATCCCTCTCCAGCTTCCCTGTAGGCCCCCGCCAGATACTGGAAGGTGCTGTCAGGTCTTCACTTTCCTTTTCTTCTCCAGGCTGACCAGCCCCAACTTCCTCATCATGTCTTCATAGAGGAGGTGCTCCCATCCTCTTATCAAATTCATGACCTCTTCAGCAGGGCTTGCTCCAGCACTTCAATGTCCTTCTTCTGTTGGGGGCAGTGGATCTGAACACAGTGCTCCAGATGGGTTTTCACAGGAGCAAAGTAGGAAAGTCATCTTCTCATACCAGCTGTCCACACTCCTTTGGATGCAGCCCAGGATACATTTGGCTTTCTGGGGTCTGAGTGCACACAGCTGGCTTTTCAGCTGTGAGTTTTTCATCAACCATTATCCACAAATATTCCTCTGCAGGGCTGTGCTCAATAAACTTTTACCATGGTGGACCAGGTTTGAGATTTTTGGCTTGAGGATGGCATTATTCTACTCCAGAATTTGGTAAAAAAAAAAAAAAAAAAAGAAGACTAGATCTATTAATGTAAGAGGAAAGGATATAAAATACTAAAACCAGGGAGAGAATCTGGCTTCTGGAATTCTGACTTGAGGGCAGCCCAGCATTCACTTATTATCTGTACTCAGTTTGCAGGTTACAGAATCAGGAGCTGTTTTCAGAAAGGGGTAAAGTGAAATGTCTGCTATTAAATTCTCCTTTGGAACTAGGATTGAGTAAGGGGAAACCAAGAAGAAAACTTACAAGCCTGTGGTTGGATAGAGGGGACAAGAATAATCATCAGTTCAAGCACTTGGATTTGAAACATAAATACCTCAGAAAGGTTCTGACCAAATTCAGCTACAAATTTAGCTGGTAAACTGGTATTTACACCACTAAGCATATAGAAGCAATCTAATTTAATGAGAAGGAGTAGATAAAGAGTCTAGAGATTTGAACTCCTTCACACCTGCTGCTTTATGATCTTTTTTCTCTACCCATTACCTTTTTCTATAGTAAGCACTCACATCTGAAAGTTAAATCCTGGGTACCACAATGTGGACTAGATCTTTAATACCAAACAGCTATTTTTCTTACCTGTATTTCAAAGGCTGCATTTTAAGAGCTGGAAGGCTTAAGTACCCTTTTATCCAGCATTCCACACAAACTGATTCATAAAATGCACTGGGAATTGCTGAATGGCTTTAGCTTTGTCATAATATGCCAAAAGTCTCATCTATAATTCCTTCCAGTTGTTAAACTTGCATCAAGCTAAATCGTTAAACAAATATGAGGGAAGATGGTCCTTTTAATTTTATGGCCTGACTGTAGTACTCTATGTCCTCTCCAGCTCAGAGGATGCTCTAGGCAAATTTGTGGAATGGGACTGAGGGAATCCTTTTTTTCTCACAACATATCCAATCCCTCTGAGAAATCATGTTGGGTGCCTTTACATGAATCACTCTTCAAACCAGTCACTTTGCTGTGGGTCTAATTTGTGCTTCATCTTAAAAACTGAGCAAGATATTTTCTTAAAAGGTAGGACAGTTATCTTTTATTGTGAGGAAATTAAATATATGTGACCTACTGTCAGTCTTTATATACTTTTTTTTTTTTGAGCTTGCATTAATTATTTACACACTTAATTTCAGGAACATTAAAAGAAGTCAGTAGTCCACTTAATTTTAACCTACTTTGTCCTTGCTGCTTACTATTCATTTTCTGGAATCAGTGGCTTGATAACATTTTCAACATCCTTTTTATTTCTACCTTTGGTGTGTCCAGCATAGAATGCCACAGCCAGGAGCCATCCTGTACCATCAACCCAGCAGCAGAGCTTCCCTGACCTTCTAGGAGTCTCTACATGTTCAAACTGTGAAACGTCACTCTCCTTCATTATCCTGTTCATCAATAAATGGATGAAAAAAGTCCATGTAATGCAGTCCATGTAATGCAAACCTCACAGTAGGATACTTAGGACTTTTAATTACTATTTGTATATAAAAAAGGTGCATTTCGTGTCTCTTTTCTCAGTTTCTGCATGGTCATCTGCTCATATTTTTTTTCTGGTTTAGTCTGATTAACACAGAATTAGGTATGATGAGCAAATTTTTTTTTTCCTTTCTACAGCAGTCTTCTAGAAGTGCTTCACTGAGAAATTTCTAGTACCGGTAACTGGCATGTGTGCACATCTGAGCTTGAAATCTGCCTTCAGGGGTCTCCATCTTGTCCAGCCATATCTCAAAAGAATAACATGCAAGACCTTCTTCTCAAATGGTTGCTGCACTCTGCTGGTCATCCTTGATGTGCTACAGAAAGCTTGTGTTTATATTTGGAAAGTAACACAGAAAGGATATGTCTGCAAATGCAAATGTAGGAATAAACAGCACCTGTTCTTCCCCATATATATTATCATGAACCATTCAGTTTCAAGTGGAGATTTGCTGAGAGGGTGTGGGCCTGAGTCTATGAGTCCATCTGATAATGTTTGTCACCCTGATTATTTTAAGATTTTCTAAAGCTTTCCGAGTTTACATTCTTGTAGCAAACTTTTTGCAAATAACTTATTGTTTTTGCGTTCTTTCATAGAGGCGGAGAAATTTGATGGACTGGTAGTTTGTCCAGTGTCATTGGAGAGGCAGCACTTTTACCCTCCAATCCACTGTCACCTTTGGAAAACTATAAATGATGGAGTCAGAAAATAAATTGGGCTTTTTTACCTTTACAATAGCAGTGGCTCGTGTTGTGCTTTCACATGTCCTGTGGTGACAACTGTTATACTTCCTGTCCCATGGGAATAGAGGGGGTACCCAGTAAGCAATCCTTCAGACAGAGCATCACATTTACATCTATTCAAGATGAAATCACAAGCAATGTCAGGAGAGGAGCACTCAATGCGTGACCATTTGGGATAGCTTATCACAGAATCACAGAATGGGCAAGGCAGGAAGGGACCACAGTGGATCATCTAGTCCCACCTCTCTGCTCCAGCAGGGCCATCCCAGAGCACAGGGCACAGGATTGTGTCCACAGGGGTCTGGAATTTCTCCAATGAGGGAGACTCCATCCCCTCTCTGCACAATCTGTCCCAGTGCTCAATGACTACCCAGGACGGAAGTTCTTCCTTATGCTCAGGTGGAACTTCCTGGACACAATTTTCCACCATTGCCTCCTCTCCTATTTCTGGGCACCATGGAGAAGAAGAGTCAGTGGAGTGGTCCCTTAGGAGAAGCTACCCCCCTGTTTATATATCAGAAAAAGGGGAAACCTTGTAAGAGGACAAAACCTGAAACAAAACCCAGCATCCAGTCTCTCATTTGTATTACCAGAACAAATTCTATCTCCCACATCAGACACCTCCACATTTCTTCAAGTAATATTTGGGTGTTTGTAAAATTCTCCTCTTAGCTGAAACCATGTCCTACCTCTTACATTACAGCTCAAGCTAGGAATTACCAGTTGCACACACCTCATTGTACTTTTATTTTTTTGTGGCAAATCTACACTTGACTGATGCAGAATTTTACCAATAGCTGACACAGCGCTATCAATTAACATTTACTGTGTCTATGGGGTGCTGCTGAGTTTAACATTTTGGCTGCTATGTTTGCTGGGGAGCCACTTTTCACTTTTCACTTTTTGTAGAGAGGAAAAAGTTAGAGTATAATGGGTCAGCAGTAGGTATGCCTCAACAGACTTCAAATTGCTGAGTGGATTTAAGGCTGTACCACTGAGCTATTACTTGTCAATGTTGTGTAGCCTTATACAGTGATAGTAAACAACTGTAGTCCACTGTCAACATTGCTGGCTTTTCCAAAGGGGGCATTTTTCATCTTTCTGTTCTTCCTGTGCTCTGAGAAGGTCAGGTGTGATCCTGGCCCAGTCCAAAATGAGTAAAGCTGAGCTAGTCCTGCAGTAAAACTGAAGTGATGAGAATAGTTAGACAGACACCAAGGAGGACAGCTGATTGCCAATATCTTAGATCATTACCTTGGGACTAGATTTGTGTTTATATTTCCACTCCTAAATTCTGCTGCATGCATGTCAGAATAGTACTTTGTCTCTTTTTATCTAGAAATGGTATTTTTCACATTCCAGGTCAGACCAGATGATGTTACTCATATTGGTTTTACTAAGAGTGAGAGTGGTCTTTATGAGACAGCACAAAGCTGCAATTGTAAAGTCATGGGAGATATTAAAAATATTGCTGTATGCAAGTACTATGTGTAACCTTTTGGGCTGCCAGACACCTCAAGAGATGCTTGCAGCACATGGTCCTGTGCTTGCAGAGTTTTCTCTTGAGGGCAAATCAATGGGATTCTTAGGTTTGGCCTTTAGTGTAAAGCAGTTTTATTTATTCCTTTAACAACATAACACACTTCCTTTGCATGTATGCTCTCACTGATGATTCCAGAATTCCTCTGAGGTATGGCACTTTCTGATTCATTTATAAAATTACAGAATCATATAAAGGTTTGGGTTGGAAGGGACCTCTAAAGATTATCTACTCTGTCCTCCGTTGAGCAGGGACATCTTCAGCATTGGTTCTCTTGTGTCATGGCCAGGTTCTGATCAGTTTGCTCCCTCCTGGGTTGCTTTAGTCAACAGCATGATCCTTCCCAGATAAGTCTCATCCCTTTGAAGAAGTGAGGATTCTCACTATTACCTGCACGGTTCACTAAATGTCCATAAGAATGCCAATATTCTCTGTTAAAAATTCAATCAGTAGCTGCAAGTCAAGGACAAAGAGAGTCCACAGAGACAGGAGTCGAGACAGAATCTACAAGTTTCATGCTGAAAATGTGCCTAGCCTACAGTCCATGGGACTTAACAGGAAATTGCTCACACAAAATTCTGTGCAGCAACAAACAAGAGTGACAAAAACATCCTGACCACACAGCTTAGTTAGTAAATCTGCTGTTCACCTTCTTTAGAGTCTCTTTTTATGTTCATATTTTCTGGATGGTGGAAAGGATTAAAGATCTACACAAGTGCATTGTCGCTACAAATACTAAGTGTTATTATGAAAGAGTCCAACTCTGAATTCCTATGTTTGAAAGTTGGAGCTCAGTTTTTTTGTTTTGTTTTGTTTTGTTTTGTTTTGTTTTTTTCAATATCCATAATATACCTGAGTCTTTGTGCAAATTTGGTGAGGAATAAAGTACATTTGATACCCAGGATTTATCCAACTGGAAACTAACAGAACTGCAAATGATGTGAGATTTGGGAGATCCTATTTTCCAGAAATCAGACAATTATTCAGCTGAACAAAGTACATTTTGCTATCAAAGCGAGGTAGTTTAGTCTATATTCCTGTCCTGTGTGTGTATGTCACTTGAAATTATAGGTGAGCCAAATTACCCATAAATAATCTGGCTGGTCAGTGAACCACAGGGGCTGGAATTTCTCAGATGCCATGAACATTTTCCCATTCACTTCACTTTCATTTAATTTAAAATAAACTACTTGACATCTAAAATAACTGAGGTTATTGTAGATGAAAAAAAAATACACTTAGACTGTAAAGTCCTTTGCCTATTCTTGCTATTCGTATCATCCTGTAAAAGGATGTGCTCTGATTGATATAAATTATTATGACACAAAGGCAAGAAATGTATTAGAGATTGAGCAAGGTGCATTGCTGCTGATTGTTCACCCATTACTCGCATATATCGAACAAGCACATTGTCTTGATATAATACTTTTAAGCCTGATATAATTTTACTGATATAGGTGTGAAATTTTTTATTTCCATGGTTGTTGCATCAGAGCTTAATGAAATTGCAAAAGCTCTCCATTTGTTTAAGATAAGCTCAGAAGCAAATCAAAGCAAGAGGCTTCCCTAAACCCTTTACAAAAAGCCTTATAAGCAGCATAGATGAAGTCAAAACTCTGCACAGCCACTTCCCTTTGTGGTCTCTAATAATAATATATTTGTGAATAATCTGTAATTAAATGAGAAGAGCATAACATTAATTATTTCACTAGATTGTTAATCAGCAGGGTATTCTGTGCCCCCCTCTTCCTAGTAGCTAACCTGTCAGGGTCTAATAATTGTTGCCATGAACGGGGTTGGGTTAAGGTCCCCAAGGAATGCCAATTCTCTTGTTCCATTAGTGAAAGCACATATAGATCATTTTCAGTACTAATCTAGGGCTAAAATCAATTATGTCTCTTGTATTTAAAAATTAAATTGACTCACCATGGGAGTAGGATAAAGGGAAAAATACATTCCTTCTATTATGTGTAATTACAATTGTAAAACATTTTCCTTCAAAATGTAATTGCTGCCTATAGAGACTAAAACTGGAGAGCTTAAACTGTTTAGCTGACACATTCAGTTGTCTTTCAGGTTTTTCCTTTGGATTATTTAACGTACTGAAACAGTCTTATAGACTTGCTGACTTTTAAAGGCTCTTGGAAACAGCTCAGGGTTTAAGAAGAACAAAAGGAATGTACAATGAATTAATTCTATCATCTTATTAAAAATGTGATGAGAGTAATTTATTCTTATATATATTCTTTCTCTTTCAGGAAGAAAAATGTTCAACTAGCTGTAGCCTAAGAGTTTCCATTTTCCCAAATACTGTATAGCTTACTGCCTCTGTCTGGCTTTTCTTTTCATTATTGGGTTCTTATGAGGCCTTCCAGAGTAGTAAATCAAATCTATGCAATATGTATGACCTGCCACTCAGAGACAAGGCTCTGAAGGTCACCAGAGAGTGTAACATTGGTCCTTTCCTGTGCTGGGCAGGAAGACAGCAAAGATCATATCATTGTACAGGATGGCCATGTAAGATATAGCTCAGATGCTCCAGTCTGGGATTAGGCTGCAATCCTACAACACTCTCTGTTACCAATTTTAGATTTTCTGCAGTCTGTCTTGTTGACCATTGTGGCAGATCTGCACATCCACCAGCTATATATGCTGCAGAATAAATTCTTTATAGCATAAGGAACTGCTGATGAGGAAACTTGTCTTCCTGTCTACAAATATATATAGATCTCTGAAAGAGTCTTGAGTAGCAACAGTACAGAAATAACCTGCATCACTCGCCATGCTAACCACATCCTGATCTTATAAAAGATTTGTACAATATCTGCACCTTCCCTAAACCAGCTGAAAACCAGAAATATGCTTTTGAGGCAGAGAGTATCCCTATCTTCATGGAAGATTTTCAAGCTTCCATTGTTTTTTGCCAGCTTTAGAACCCCTAGACCAGTAAGGTGAATGGTTTGCAGGAGTATATTCAACAAATGTGTGTGTTTTACATTTTTGTTTCTTAATGTATTATTCATCAAGCCTAGTTATGTGCATATTATTGTTATGAATGGCTTTCTATACAGTTGTAAGGATGATGCTTTCAGGACAGCTTATTATTCATGTAGTTTATCTGCCATGTTTAAAAGTACCCTATGACCTGTGGATTCTACAACAATTGATTAGTCATTTATTAAGACATCTAACAATCCATTATTCATTTTCCATAAATTATTTACAAACGTGCTTCTTCTTTGATGCATGACTGCTATATTTAGAGTATATAAATAAGTCAGGAAAAGCTAACTCCTGTAGAGTCCTAACATTGATAAAGATTATATCAATAACCACGTATCAATCCAATGGTAATTTTAGTTCAAATAAATATTTAGTATTAAAACAATGAAAAAATCCACCTCTGCCATTGAAACTCAACCAGACAACTTATTTTAAATTAGTTTTTAAAATATAGAAGGCCATCTTTTCTATCACTCCGAGTAGAAATAAACAGTAACCTTTGATTTGTGTGAAATTAATTCTCTGTTTTTCAGGTGCTGGCAAATTCTATTTCTCCACAAATTTTCTACACAGACATGGCAAGGTATTTACATTTTTGTATCTGTGTGAAAAGGGGGAACTGAATCACAAGCACGCTGAAAATCCATGGGTGGTTTGATTTCATCCTAGTTTAATAAATTCAGTTTTTGAGGCTCATGAAGGATTAATGAATGTGAGATGGAAATGGTTGTGCCTGTGGGAACACAACAAACTTCTGGCATTCATCTAATTTCTGTCTTCTCTTGTCCTATCTTACCTTATCTTATCTTATTTTGAGTCATCATGTAGTGCCTGGATCAGAAAACTGATCTTATGTATTTTTCTGATTTTTATTCAGACCATGTCAGGTAAAATTAGAAACAAAATTTTAAAAATTCCAGTATTTTTTATTATTTTCTGTTTGATAAAAACATACCCATTCCCATGTCCTTTTTCAGAGCAGAGTAACACTAAGATCCAAGAAGGAATCTCTACACTTGAAGAAAAAGTGTGGTCAGTACTGTTGTTTCTGAGGTCGTTATTTTAATTTTAACTAT
>QUSF01000029.1:4248883-4261992 GCA_003676055.1 Chloebia gouldiae
TAATTTAGAAGAGTATGAAGGGATCGGACAAGGGGAATTGGCTTCAAACTGACAGAGAATAGGTTTAGATTGGATATCAGGAAGGAATCCTCCCCTCTGAGGGTGGTGAGGCCCTGGTTCCCACAGAAGCTGTCTGCCCCATCCCTGTAAGTGTTCCAGGCCAGGTTGGATGAGGCTTGGAGCAACCTGGTTTAGTGGAAGGTGCCCCTGCCCAAGGCAGGGGGCTGGAATTACATGGCTTCAAAGGTCTCTTCCAACCTGAGCCTTTCTATGATTTTATGTAGTATTATTCTGAATTTTCACAACTGGAAAGTGTCAAAGGTGTTCCAAAGCCCATGAAAAATTAGAAAGACTCATTACTGCTTGAAAAAAAATCTACATTTTACACCAGGTAGATACTATAAAATAACTGCATTTTGTGCCGCATTCTTTTGCTGACTGTGCCCATTAATGAGATAAAATTTCAGGAGGAATAGAGAACAGCCCAATATAAAAAGGCAGTGGAAAGAGAGAGATCTTCTCTTCCTTCACCCCGAGGTGGCCAGGCTGTTTGAAGTCTGACTCAGCTGGGCTTGTGAGACAATGGGGAGTATTGCACTGCCTCGGCATCTTCTGCAGATAATCATCACTCTCCATTAATGTCACTATGTGCCAAAATAGAGGCAAAAAAATATTAGGCAAATACAAGCTTTAGAAATGCGGGCAGGCAGACAGCAAGAGTATGACACACTCTCTGCCAGCAGGAACTCACTCAGTTCAAACAATTCCCTTCTCGCTATACCTGGTGTGTAGAATAATGAAAGTGAAAGAAAGAGTGTACCTGGATGTCCTTCATGGATTATTTGCTTTTGCTCACCCTCACCACAGAGATAAGCAACGTGTTCCAGTGACATCTGACTCCTTCGCTACCTGTACATACTTCCTCAGACAATACATTATTGTGTTTGTAACATCTTCTCTGTGGTTCCCACAGCAGCTTCAAAAACACTGCAGTTTGTTGACAAAACAAATGAGCCTGAGACATTGTGATGAAGGACACTCTTTCCCAGAGATTTCATCCAGAAAGGATCACTGCAGTAATCACAGATGAGCTTTTTAAAGCAGAGGAAGAGGGAAAATAAGAGAGCTGGGCAATTTGGTTTGCTGTACATGGGGGCTCAGAATTTTATTTGACTACAAAATATCTAATTGACCTTGAAGCTGAAACAACTTGTCAGGGAATCTGTTGCTTCAATTGCTTTCTGTCAGCTCCTCAGCTAGTTGTTTCTTCCCTTTAGATTTCAGCTAAAAAAGCCCCAGGCTGGTAGAAGTGTGATAGCACTGGGCCAGGGTGAGAAGGACTGCATATTCAGACAGAAGAAAAGTGTATTCGTGGTATTTGCTTTAATTTTTGCATTGCCTTTTATGCAAAATCTAGTGACAGCTACTGAATCAAAAGATGTGCAAAAAACTGAAAAGGAGGTTAAAAAAAATCTCAGAAGAAAGGCTGTGGCAAAAGGTGGTCAGGCATATCGTGCACAGATTTAAATGAATAAGCAATTAATACAAAGACATTTATGATATTGAACAATGCACAAAGCTAGAGGCAATTTCAGAAAACAGAATCTGAGATGTTATTTACAGTATACAATATACTACTATGTGGATTTCTTGATGTCATGAGATTTTTGTGTGTCTATGACTGTTGGATACTTCAGGTGTCTCCTTTCTTCCTTACAAAAGTAGGAATATTCATATATCAGTCCTGCTGTCTGAGTAGACCACTGGTTTTAGCAATCTGGAACCCTTTTTACCCTGCCCCAAGATTTAACACATGAAACCTAAAATTTTCCATGAAGTTTTCTTCCACAGCATTTTTATCTTCACTGATACAAGTTTCAATAACTCTCATTTTAACTTTTTTTGCTGAAATTATGTGTTAATCTACCTGTCAGAGATGTCAAATATGCATCATTTCTTTTTCATCAGCAGCGATCTCAGGAAGACTGAGGGAGAATGTGTGACCAGTATCAGCAGCACGCCCAGGATATCTTCTCTAGACTAAACAATCCCTTCAATACCTCTGCTTAGGTCATTTTTCCAGACCCCCTCTGATTTCCCTTCCTAGCTTGTTTTCTGAATTCCCAGACCATGCTTTTTTTGAACTGATATGTTCAAAACTGCTTAAGAGTCTGCAGATAAAAGAAGACATCCTATCAATATTAATATTGTTTCATTTTGACTATTAAAAAGTACCCTTATGACATAAATAATTGATTAATTTACTGCAGAGAAGTTTATTTTTCCTATCCCAAAATGAAGGAAGCACAATATCAAGCATTTCTTTCCACAGCAGAAATAAGTTGATTTTGAAATAAAAGATCAAGTCTATCCACTAAGGTATTTCTTCAAATCTACTTAAAGTTTTTAAATGGTGTAACCTCACAGTAAATTGTCAAATTACCTCTAGTGAGAGTATGAAGAATGCAGTGGACTTAGCCAATTTTCAAATGTTTGAAAAGAAGTAAGGTGAGATTTACCTTTAGCCACCACTTTTGTGTTTTTTTTTTTTTTCCGTGGTGTTGAAGACCACAGAAAATCTCTGGGCACTTCCCTTTACCAGAACAAATTTTCTTCCCAAAACCCCATCATTTTCTTTTCTCTGATATTTTCACAAGAAACTCCAAGACAGGAAACTCATATTTAAGTTACTGTATCTTAATTATTACCACAGGTCCTCTGAGCCATGATCCAGTGTCTGAGCAACCTGGTCTAGTGGAAGGTGTCCCTGCTCATGACAGAGGGGTTGGAATGAGATTATCTTTAATGTCCTTTATAACCCAAGCCTTTCTATGGTTCTGTGATCATGGTACTCTTAACTGCAGTACATAACAATCAATTTGATTTACAACATATAGGAAGGAGTTAATCCCCGCTGAAGAACTTTAAATTTACTGATGTTAAATCCTGCATATAAAATAGAGGAAACAAGTTAAAATTACAGATGAGGATCCCTTAAACTGGAGTGATTTTGTCAAAAGGCTGAGATGAAAGAAGATTCTATATCCTGAAGTAATTCTTCCCCTGTGCTTTTGTTGTTCCAACGAAAAAGATAAAAGATAACAGTCGACCAATTAGCAAATTAATTTTGGTAATAAAAGTGGTTTGGTATTAGTGGTTAGTCACAATAACTCCCACTTAATGACATTGTTGCAGTGACATGTCTTTATATTAGATTCAGATACCATCAAAGGGAACATGGTCACCTACTTTTTTGTCATTAGGGTAAATTGTGGCAGCAATCAGAGCACTATAATCTCTGAAAGCTAGTACAATTTTCTAGACTAAACAGGGTGTCTGCCACCTAATCCTTACATGATCACTTTTCAAACTGATATGAGAAAGAGACTGCACCTTATATAATGATAAGAAAATTACTTTTAATGAAAGATACTGCTTGTAGTAAAAGAATAAGAAAACTTCGTTCTCTCTGAAAGTATTTCAAGAGATTTCCTTTGCAATGTCTAAGCACCTATCCCCAGATATGATGGTTCAGATTTCCCTTCTGAAAATTTGACTGGTAAGAGAAGTCCAACCTCATGTGATTAATGACCTACAAGTTTAAAGTGAGGATTTGCAACCTTTAAAAATGCATAAGAAATAAGAGGAAACACCCATCATTTCTACCATATCCTGCTTAGTCTGGCAATCAATGTCAGAAGGCAATTGCATTTGAGGAATATTCTTTCTATTAAGGAGCCCTTATGGGGAACTTTAACAGAATGTTAAATTGTTCATGGGCTAGCATGACCACTATTTCAGCACTGTATGTGTTTTATAAGAAATAAGTAACATGAACATTACCTTTCAGAAAAAATCCCCTTCAGGAGCAGAGTTTTGCTGTTCCGGTAGTGGAATAGAAACCAGCACTGGCCATGGAGCACCACAGTTGCAGTTATGGGAGTCAGAGCTTTTACTGCAAGCCTGCAACCTTTTAAAGGTGTAACTGCATTACAGTGGGTACATTTTGCCTCTGAAAGCCACAAAGACACTCCCTCAGGAAAGGTGTGCTGAGATTTCTGTGTGTGAATTAGTGCACAAAGGTTATACAAAGGGACCAAGAGACTTTAGAAATACAAGCAGGAAACAGTGAGAAGAGATTCAGCTTAGAAGAGTGGAAAAAACCTATCATGGAATGCCTCTGGAGAGAGTTGTGTAAAGAGGTAATCTGAAGCAGACATTTGGCAAATGGAAGATGTGATATTTAGGTTGCAGCAATGAAGGAAACCTGTGGGGTGACAACAAGCTATTTCTCTGGTAGTAAAACACAGGCAAAGGGACTAGCGGTGTGAATGTGCTTTTGGGGAGTCCTTCAAGGGAACGTGACATCATGGCTCACAGAGGAGGAACACAAACCATCACTCAGCCATGTTGGAATTATAATGATCCAAAACATTTTTATAATAAAAAGGAGGAGGACAAATAGTTGTTTTAAGAAAAAAAAAGATCATTGAATACCACAAAGTGACTGGGAGAGAAGTGTCTGATCAGACAATCAAGAAATAAGAGGGGGAATAATAATTGTCAGCACATTGTGTGGAAAGCTGTTGTTATTGTGAAGGAAGGAGAATTATTAAGGATGGTCTAGGGGGGCCAGGCAGAACAAATAGAAGAAACTAAGCACACACACAAAAAAATTAGGCTGAATGAAGCAATTAACAGTTCTTAATAGAGAAGTCTATTAGCTGAAGAAATGTTCTCCTAAGGGACACATCTGTAAGCTCTTCAGTGCAGGCACCATGACTGCTTATATGTTTGCACTGTACCCAGCACAGTTGGGATCCTGATCTTTATTTGATCCTCGGGGTTCCACAGCAATAGAAATAACAAACAGCAATAATTACACACTGAGGTACAGCCGTAGGGGACACGTGCCGAGGCTGAGCTCTCTTCCTAGCTACACTCATATGAGGTCAATGAGATTGTTTGGATACAGGCTGGTAGTGCTAACAGGACAATTTGGCCTGATTCATCTGCAAAAATATAATATGTGTGGTTTCTGCCCCAAAATCTACCTGATTGTTCTTTGTTGTAGAGCCATGCAGGCTGGACATTGTCCAGTTACACAGTGGGGAATATTTCCTGCCCATGTGCTAGGGCTCACTGGTAGAGGTGCAGAACCAGGGCCTGGAATGCCAGCAAGTGTTTCTTCAGAGCAACAAAATTTCGCAGAAGCTGCAAAGCAGAAATTATCTCCTTCAGGACTGAGAGGGTACAGCCTTTCTTCCCCATCACCTGAATTTCAAGTAAAATCTTGCTCAGTGTCTGCTTCTTTCTCTAGGAAGGAATTAAGAGAGCAGACCCTGAGATAAGTCCTTTCACTACTGCAGAAACAAGGATCCTAGAGACCATGAAGACTAGGCACCCTGGCAGTGCAGTGGCTCGGGAGCAGTGGGTTGGAGACATTTCTGTGTTAGGTTACATGGAGATGATAGCCTTCACTGACAAGAGCATGGTACTTTTCTCTCTAAAGTGCTGCCTTGTTTTTCTCTGGATGCATTATGATTGTTGTTATTATTATTATTATTACTGTTTTAATGGCTTAAAGCAAAGAAGAGCTTGGGCTTGTCAGAAAACTGAGCAATTGATGAAATAGCAGTTGATGACAGCAGTCCAATTCTAATAATTTCCTGTCTTACTTTGTTGGTATTGGGGTGTACTTTAGCTAAATGACTGCAATAAGTAATGCATTTTCCGTCAGCTTTATCCCTGACTCTTGTGCATCTGAGAAAGACCCAGCAGTGGGTTTGGCAGACAAAGTGAAAACCAAGTCAGGAACTACCATTATGAAATGCAGAAAGTCAATTTGAATGTCAACAGGAAAGGCATGGGATGCAAGCTTTAAAAAGCTCTACTTTGAGAAAATGAGGACACCACATTGTTTATCCCTGACTAACTGCTCATGTTTCAGGCTGTAGAAGAATGCCACGTTTGGATGGGTTTTTTAAATTTCACATTGATTGTTGTTATTTTAGACAACAGCACTCCCCAAACTTCTTGTTAATGCCTCATAAGTCAGAAGAAAAGGCTATCAAAAACCAAGAATTCTGTGAACATGCAAATTTTATTGCATAAGCTTTCTCATTTGCATGGAAAAAAGCTGCACTCTGTCACTGTTAGAAGGGAGAAAGCCCAGCTGTGATATAGTATTACATAAGTTGGGTTTTTTTTTTAAGAGGAAGTTACTGGGCAGAAATGAAAGAATTGTTATCTTACTTTTTGAGTCTATAAAAGCAGTGAGTGAAGAGATGCCTGGGTTATAGGAGCCATGAGAATCCCTTCAGCTTGGCTTCACTCTTTTTTGGTAAATCACCAGAAAGAAAAGAAAAAATAATGAACAACAAATGGCTTTAAAATTGATCACTAAACCCAGTGGAGTTGTCTGTATCTCACTTAGCTCAAATAATGTTGTGATACTGGACAGATGTATCATACATAATGATCTGCCTTAGAAGGAGGCAGGTGCATGGCAGGTCATTGATTAAACATTATGCTTTTTATCATTAAAGCTGAAACCAATACCAAAGTTACCTTCTTAATTCCTGACTCAGAGATGATGCCCTGGCTCCTGGGTTTTCAAACCGGTTGCCATGTGACCATAAATAAATGGTTTATGTGGATTTTTCTGTCTCTGCTTACCTGTATGTCCCACAGATACTCTTCTCCTGCAGTGCTGCCACTTAGCAACTTACAAGCTCTAATTTCCTTCCCGACATCAGTCCTGTGTTTCCATCATTTCCTCTCACTGCCTGCACAAAACAGACACTGTAGAGGCATGATTCATCCACATTTGAGATGTCTGTTTTAGGATGGGATGAATCATGCTTGTTTCTCTCAAATCACTATAAAGGGAGACAAGGGTGACTAATCGAGATGTAGATGTCTGCAGTGCAGACATCTAACATTAAACGAGATGAATGCCACTCTCAGAGCCAGCTCATGTCTGACAGAAATGGTGACAGCCAGCTGGGTCCACCAGAGCTTTGGCTCTGGCACAGCACTACATGAAAGAAAATTACTTCCAAGGCTATTTCAAGACCAGATAACCCTCTTCTCATGGTGTTCAGAGCCCAAGTTAATTAGCACAGAGGACACAAGCCCGCCCCATGCAAAACCAGGTCGTCTCTGCATGTTTGTCTAGAATGAAACAGTTTTGGGGAGTTAGGTACAGGGACAAAGCATAGTGACTCAGGTTTAACATCATTTTTATGCTCAGCCATAGAACTGACCTTGTTGTTCCCGAGCTGGCTCCATACAGAGATTCTTGGGTGTGAGTGTCTTTCCATGTTTTAAAGCAGCAGTGATGCTCAATGCGTTTCCACAGCAAACAATCTGTAAAGTCACACTTGCTTCTTGAATCTGTAGAAAATTTATGAAAGCAGGGTTTGTGACAATATGCTGAAGTCTGGAGGCATAAATGCTTTTAATACCCATTTTCTCTGTTATTTATTTATATTATGACAGGCCGTATTATATAAAACATCTGTCTGAATAGGCTGAATGGTCCAGTTTTAGAACTATTTCAGTGCAGAGAAAGAAATACTATGGGTAGTTCAGCTAGTCATAATCAGCATATTACTTTCTACTTTTCTACAGCACAATTTAAAGTAGATTATTTGGGTCTGGAATAAAATCACTGAGATTGTGTCATGGCTGAGAAATAACCACATCTAATCTCTTTGGTTTACAGACTCATTAGCTGGACTAAAGGCTTGCAAAACATGATGGAAATGACCACAGCCTAGTTTTCTTGATTATGTAATTACTCACATAATGACTTTTCCATCGTACTTGTACATCATTTAGTGCTGAAAGTGTGCAAGCTGAACTCTAAGAAGTGCCAGAGCATCACTGAATTGTCTAAAGCAAATACATCCTCCATTTCCAGAGAATATAATCTTGTTCCTGAAACTCTCTCTGCCATGACGCCTTATCTTAATCAAGCTTTTGAGGGAACTGAAAAATTCACAGATATAACTTCAAAGGAAAAAAAAAAACCTCAACACCAAACATTAAAAAAAATCGAATACATAAATAATATATATCTTTATTCTCAGCAAAAGTAAATGCCATTTTTAAAAATTACCTTTTGAAGGCTACTTACCTCCATACTTTTGAGCAATGTTACCGTCCAAACATATAACTTGCCCAAGACCGAACACTGAATTTTTAATAAGTGATAGAACTAAAATCTTCTTTGTGTATTTTGTTCTGAAATATGTTAGTTGTACCATAAATTTAGAAAAAAAAATGTTTCACTTCTGCTATTTTTGTATGAGTCAGTCATTTAAAACCCCAATCATACAAAGTTTAATTTTGGGTATTTAACTGCTAAACAAACTTGGAGGGGATTGGGTTTTTTTGGGTATTTAACTGCTAAAGAAAGTTGGATGGGATTGTTTGTTTGTTTTTTTTTTTGATATTGAACCAACTAAACGAGGTTGGAGGAGATGGGTTTTATTTAGGTATTTAACTACTAAACAAACTTAGAGCAGATTAGTCAGCTAAGCTACATCTTCTCTCCACCACTTATTTGTTTAGCTTGTGAACAAAACAGCAATCAATTTAAGTTTTCAATAAAAAATAGGAGAATAAATATTTTATTTCTACAGAAAACTCTGTCTTAGGTTAAACACATTTCTCACCAAAGGCAACATTTCAAATGAAAATGTACACAGAATAAAGTAGTTTACACAAAGTCTGAACACAGGGTAAGATGAATGATTGCTTGGGTAGGGTGATGGGAAGAGCCAACAAGGAGACCAGAATAATAATTGATGGAAGTGATGACTAAAGCAGTCTTATTTTCAGCAGTAGAGGTAGAGGTAAAAACAAAGAGACATTTAGGAGATATTAAACAGACATAAGTGACAGGATTTTGGTTTGGAGTCTGAATGTGGAGTTCTTCTGTAACAACACTCTGGCTTTTGAATTAAGCCATCCATCAGTTTGGTGTCTTCATAAGGAAATGAAGCAAAAGCTGCTTCATATGCATCTTCCCACTAGCAAAATTATAGACAATAACAACCCAGGAAACAGATCATCAGCTGACAGATCAGTTACAAGGAGAGGTTTCCCACAGCACTGACTACAGCCAAGGAAAGAATTAAAACATGTACAAAAGTCCATCCATCCATCAGAGAAACAGAACTAAATAACTGCAGTGTGAGATTAACTTAGTAGCTCCAAAGTTTTAATATATTTTTCCTCTCCATTGTGCAGTTGACAGTGCCATCTATTATCCATTATTTAAGTGAGGGAGCTTAAACATATTTAGTTTCTAGTTCTGTCCTTTTGAGGGTCTGGAATGTGTAGTGTAGTGAAATGTGCCACAGAGAGACCTGAACCATTCAGGTTCAGCCAGCTCAGCCTACTTATGAACAGGGCTTCTTAGTGTGGGCATAACAGCATCCTTGTGCTGTGGGGATGCTGCCGGCTCTGAAACTGAGCATCCTTAAGAACTGTGGGGTCATTTTGCTCATGGACACACTACAGAATAATATGAGTTCTGAGAGCAATGGCATCCACAGCGTAGATTTAAATATCTTTGCCCTGGTCACTCATCGGTTCTTCAGAATGCAGCAAGACTGAATCCAAATTTACTGTTGCCTAACATTAAAAGACAAAACTCTTGTGACAGTGCTAAAATAATAAGATAGAAGGGAGGTCTTTATTTGTACTAGGCGACTCCATGGTGGTTGTGGGCACACCTGGAATTAGATTTCTACAGTTTTTATAATTTTAATAACTTAGCACAGGTAACAAGTATTGTCCAATTAGAAGAGCAGCTAGTTTGGTAAGTTTGCCATGGTTACTGCTCTATTGGAGTTGGTCCAGGGGCTTCTTTGTCCCATTTCTTGTTGGTCCTTTTAGATCCTATTTGGAAAACAAAATGTCCTTTGTGGAGGTCCTCTAGAAAATAAGACAAAACAGAATTTCAGGGATGTGTTAGAAGACTAGCTTACTATTCTAAAAACTAAGAGAAAATATAGAAAAAATACCAGGAGCTGGTATAACCATATATTAACAATTTACAAAGCTACAAATATATGGAAAATTTATAGAAAGCAAAAATCTTAGGCATCATTATGACTTCAACACTACTATCCCAATGGATGGAGGACTTGTCTCCAAAGAACTACACAGAGAATGCCTTTGACTTTAACTGTGTTATCTATATCCATGATCAGAGATGCATGTTCACAGCTTCTTGCTGTAACTGGGGTTGAGAAGTGGAATCATGGAATACATGAATTGGAAGGGACGAACGTGGATCACCAAATTATTAGTACAAGTAGGGATTCCTGGGAAACTGAAGAAAAACTGAAGGAAAACTAAATAAAAAATTGCTGAATTTCTAGAAATGCAGAAAATTCACAATGACACAAAAGAGAAACAAACAAAAACCCCCCAACAAATAACAAAAACAGCAACAACAAAAACTACCTCATTTTCCCTTCTTTTTTTAATACTTGTGATTAACTCTAGACACAAACTCTAGAAAGCCATTTCAGCTAAAAACAGCATATTAGACAGGAGTCAAACTTCACATTGCAGCCCTTAGTGATCAACAACTGACTTGAGCATTAATGAACTATCTTTTCCATTAGGTAAGAGCCAATACATTGCTGCACTCATATTGTCTCTGTGTTCCAATGTCCTAGTTTTCTCCAACTGCTAATTTAAAATGCTTTTCACTATTGCAAAGAGCACAGTTAACTGCTATAGAACAATTTTATTGCCCTAAAACAGTCATATATTTGCATTCATTACTATGAGTCTTAAAACCTATTACTGATATAAAAGTCAGGATAACAACATGAAGGGTTTGAAGGGCAGTAGATAATAGTCTGGAAAGAGCTCTGAAATGCCTGAAGTATCAGACATAAAAAAGCAATGATAAACAAGCTCATTATTTGTTACTGATGGTTATGCTGGAAGGAACATTTTTTATATAATTTTTCTCCTTTTTAAAGTTTTATGGAGAATATATTTCAGTCCTAAGCTGAGTATAAATTAAACATGCTTTACCCAGCTGTTCTGTTAAGAAATAGCAAGAACTAATGAGCTGTATAGTGGCAAAGCTGTTAAGGCAATCTGAAAGGACTCTATAGGGCAATCTCTGAAGTATAAAAGAGAGAAAAGTCTTCTCTCCATAGTCATTTACTCCTTTTCAGACTTTTGGGTTGAGCTCAGCTCCACACCACCTTGAGCTACATGTGTCTTGTCTGTTTTACCAACCATAAAGGAAAAATATTAACTGTAATGTGAAGGGACATTCCTTAAATAAAAAGTAAACTCCTAAATCTTTTGGGATGACAATTTTTAGGTCAGTTTTCAGGATCTGATTTCTAAAGTGATCACAAGATATTATTCCCAGAATATTTTCTTAAAAATAGAGGTGAGCTGCCTCGCTTTTCCAGAAATCAAGTCAGTGAGGGCATCTGGCCTGTTGAGAGGTTGGTATTTAAAGACGGTATTTCTCTTGAAGTATCCTTGCACATATATAGGTTTGAGATAGGTTTGAGATAGGTTTGATAGGTTTGAGATAATGTTTGATAGTCACACCTTCTTCTTCCTTATCTTGAAACTTTCTTCCTTGAGTATTAGGTGGTATGTTCTTTTAGCAATAATCACTCATGAAAGCTTAGGATTTTCACACAAACTGTTTTAAACATAAGAACCAACACAAAGTACAGCTTACAGGTGGACATTTTCATTGCAGAATAGACATTTTTTGTTGGCTTCTTTACTGATCCTGGTGTAAAAGGTTGAATTCTGCTCATTTAATTTTCTCTAGCAGTTAAGATTGAGCAGTTATCTAAGCTGTTTCCTTTAACTGTTGTACAGCTTTACTTCTCAAATGGTTGCAGATTAAAAATCAGTAATGCAACCAATCCTTACACACTTCCAGGTTTTGAAAATGTAACTACTGAATAACCCCAGCCTCTCAGCTCCTTCTGGGGAGAAGCTGAAAATACTTTACCAGAGCACCTCCTCTTGAAGGATTCTCTGTAGAGATGGGCACAGGACTTTTGAATTACTCACCTCTAGACTACATACCAAGAGTTTCGATTTTACAAACCTTAATGGAACCAGGGTATTGAAAGACGTACTCCCCTTCTATTTCCTTCCTGAAACATAAAGAAAAACCTACATTTTTTTGTGTGTATGTGTGGTTGGTTTTTCAAAATCCAATTTAGCTTTTCAAAATCTGATTTAGTTTACCATGTTTGATTATTCCCCAAAGTTTCTATGATATCTAACAATCAGATCCAACTATATAAAATTATTAAATAGGTAGCAGTGCATTTTGTCTTCATCATTATCACCATTATCATTGTCATTATTGTCATTCATATTAATATTGTTGCAGTTGTTTTTATGATTAAAGCATCCTCGTTCCAAAACAAAGTTCCATCAGCATAAAAACCTTATTAGGAAAAGATTAATATGTGCTTAGTTGGTGCTTGACCTAAATTTTAGGCTCTCTTTATAGCTGATGAAGAAGAGAAGAGAAATTCACCTAGCCTTGTTTATAAATCCTCTTTAGAATATGGTGAATTTGTACCAAACAAATTTGGAGACAACAGTCTCCACTGTAGATGTTTCTGTTGCATGACACACACAAGTTTTAGGGGATGGTTTGTTTCCAAAGCACTCAGGCACCTTTTTTTTTTTTTGTAAACCACACATAAAACACACCAAAGAATTTTTTATAGTGTTAGTAGAATGCACTGTGATTTTGATTTCATAAAATCTCATATGTTATTAGTCTGTAACAGCCACATGAATTCATAGCTCTACAATCAGCAGTGAGGAAAGGAAGTCATGAAAGGCCTTCCTCTCCTATTAAAAAAATAGCCATGCAGTGAAGGTTATTGAAAATTCTGTTGAAAGAGGTTAGACAGGTAAAAAAAAAAAGAAAAAATAGTGAAGAAAAGGTAAAAAAAAAGGAATAAAGGAAAAAAAGAGAGAAGGAAAGAGAGAGAAAGAGAGAAAGAGAAAGAGAAAGAGAAAGAAAGAGAAAGAGAAAGAGAAAGAGAAAGAGAAAGAGAAAGAGAAAGAGA
>QUSF01000029.1:4262002-4280828 GCA_003676055.1 Chloebia gouldiae
AGAAAGAGAAAGAGAAAGAGAAAGAGAAAGAGAAAGAGAAAGAGAAAAAGAAAGAGAAAGAGAAAGAGAAAGAGAAAGAAAGAGAAAGAGAAAGAAAGAAGAAAAAAAAAGTGAAAGCAAAATAGAGGAAAAAGAGGGAAATTGCTGTGTTGAATTTCCGTGGTAGTTTTTATTTTACTGCGCTGGAGCATCTGAACCCACCAGTCTGCATTATATTTCGGACACCTGGGAGTTTTCTTTGGCTTTATATACATGTCAAGACTGTTTTAAAAAAATCATTCACAGGACAAAAGAAAGCTAATTTAATACAGGTAGAGTACAAAAAATACAGCCTAAAGCTTCCATTAATATTATTCAAATTTTGTATTCCTGTAACGTTACGGTTGCTAGGGCATTTCTGTTTTCTTCAGACCTAGAAATGATTTTTTTTTCTTCTTTCAAACTGAAAATTAATTTTGTTATTAGATAATTCTAAAGAAACAGCAGCTGTGAATGGTGCGTATTAAATGCCACAATTTTAATAGAAGCCGAGATGACCTCAGATGAGTTGTGAGCTGATCATTTTGTGTTAATCAATCTCACCGTAGTAATGACCAGGTTCAAATCATTGCCTAACTCCTTTAAAAGGACCAAGTGTTTCAAAGAGATCGAAACATTGCTGAGGGATCAGTCAGGCTCTCCATACAGGGCACCAGGGGTTAAAGCGTGTGGGATGCAGTCATGCTATGGAACATGGTGGGACTGAGGCTAACACAGTCATAGATGGATCACCCACTCTGCAAACTGTGATCCCTCATAAATCATTATGAAAAATAGACTGACTCTGCCAGTTCATAAATTCAAGGCAAGTGTCTATTTCCATAAGGCCCAAGCAGACAGTCAGTATTAAGGATGCAAACATGCCACCACCACATGCAGTAGTTAATGTGTTAGCATTTTAACAAATTGAGCCACTTCACTGGCCTATTTATCAGTTCAAGCTATTTAGAAATGTTGCTACCATATGTTGTCCATTGAAATGAATGCTAAACATTGCATTTATAAATGGTAATTTATGACTCATAAATGTCTCAGCTATTAGAGTCATTCTGCCACTGTGACTGGAATTGATAGCAGTTTCTGCACTTCATGTTTTGTATTTTTTTTCCACTACCCTCATTTCAGGAATATCATTGGTATTAAAGCTTTAGTTTCTCATAGAGGATGTTGTTTAAAAGACTATGTGTATGAGAGAGAGGTTATTTCTGTGTGCTATCCAACCCATATATTGATTTCAGCTTTTGAGTAAGCTAAATATTTTTTTTAATTCCTCTGGAGTATGAGAAGTGATCAGTTTTCAGTTATAATAAACCTGGTTTAAAAAACAAATAAAGCATTTTTTACCTTCTCTGCAAAACCTTTTCTCAATCTATATTTACCTTGGTGCAGAGGAGATGAGCATAAAGTTACATCCTCTTAAATTCTTCCTATTACAAAGTACAAGTGCTCAAGCAGATTTGATGTTATAACCTTGAAATTAACTTTTGGTGAAAATTCCTGACTGGATATTTTAAATATACAATATGAAAATATTATGTATGTGTTTTCCTGTGAATACTGTTTCCTAGTGATAAAGAGCCAATCTTGTGGAAAACTGAACCTGTCAGAAAGGGTCGTTTTTATCAAGTAGGTTGATTGCAAGTTCCAAGGTGTTTTTAAGGCTAAATTTTCAAAGAGCCTTTGGAGTGCTGCTCTAAAGTAGAAATAATCTGTAAGTTTCACATCCAGAAGTTTGGTGAGTATAATTTTCTATCACAAAAAACGTCTTGACAGGTCAGTTAATTCTGTACAACCCACAAAGATCTTCACATGGCATGAATGTCTCTCAAGAGGAGACTAATGAAGAAATCATATGAGTTCATTTAGACCAAATACGTGATTTTTAAATAGGTCTAATTACACAGATGGAATTTCAGCTCTGAAAAACACTCTTATATGCTTCTTACACTTCTATACAAATATCTAAAGGCATCCAAAGAAGCTAAGGAGGTCTAGAAGGATTTTCTCAAGATTTGTCAACTGTCTGCAAATATAAGTCTCATGCATGTGAACACAGACACACAGCTCACTACTCTTTTTGAAAATTTCCCTGAATAGAGAGAAGATTTCTGTAGAGCTGCCTGTGTTAACTGGACAGATGAAACATGTATCATTGTATGTCACCAGTCAGATTTGAGACATCCCTGATGAAGACACTACACTGATGCAAACAGTTCTGGTTTAGTGCTCAAGGATGGATTTTGTGCAGAACATAGTCCCCAGTCAACATAAGCCAAGCAATAACAATGCAAATCCGCAAATCAGCATCTTGATGTAGGAACATGATTTAAACCTTGGTGTTAAATGTGGTTTTGGGACATTATCTATTTAAAAACTTCTAAAGAGCTATTTATGCAAATCTTAATTTCTTTTCCTGGATGAAAGGCAGTTTGGGTTACAATGGATAACAATATATTTTACCTTTCTTCTCCTTCTTGAGTATGGCCCATGTGACTACAGATAAGGCTTTTGGCCTGCCATATTTTATTCTTCTGTGGAACAGAGATAATTATCTTTCTCAGAGGGTTTGTAAATGAAAAAAATAGCTGTACTTGAGTGTAGCAAACCCAAATGGTATGACTGTGATGCTCAAGGCAAAGGATGGAGAGAAAATCATTCAACATAAAATAATCAGAATTTTAGGTCAGATATTAGTCTCACTGAGAACCTAGTTCTCAGCTTAAGGAGTTTGATAGTATTGTCTGAAAAAACACCTACCTCAGGATCTTGAAATCTCTTTTCATGTCTAGAATAATACCTTCAAGTAGCCTCTATTATTGCAATGAAATTAAAAAAAGATGATATCTGCTCTTTGGGGTTGTGAGTATAGAGGATGTCGAAAAACAGCCTTCATTAAAAACAGGATGTATGGAACAGATAACATGAAAAGCAGCTATTAAATGGATTTGTTATCAGCGGCAATAATACTAAGAAGTCCTATTACAATAGTTACGAGGAAACATCTTTGAAATATCTTCTGCAAACATTAATTCAATCTAAAAATTAAACCTCTGCAAACAAAGAAAAAAAAATTATCAGTGAAATGCAAGGAAACAAAATTACTTGCTTGACATACTGAGAGTCAGAATGCAAAATCCAGAACAGAAGGCAAGGCTGGAGCTCCCTCTTGCCCAGTTTTTACAAGCATTTTGGGATATTATATGCTGAGCTTCTGGCTTGTGCTGTGAGTGTTATGGCTTTTACAGCTGACATGGAGTCTTGTGTGGTCAGCAGATGAGTGAGACTGTTGAAGGAAATAGATATGGTTTCAGGCAGTTTTATTTCCTCTTTTTAAATGTTGTTAACTGTGCTGTGAAAATGCCAGTTTGGTGTTGTTTCTTCAGTTTTTTGGGAAATCTTTCTGTTTCCAGCCTCATATGGAAGTAAATATATTTTTTGAGCTCCAACAGAAAAAAGTAAAATGTTGTGATTCCATTGAAATGGTTCCTCTAGAGCCTATGTTTTATTTATTTTTTAATTCAAAACAACATCTGTTTGTTTGTTTGTTTTAATGCTTGTGAAATGCCAAAACAATTCATCTATTTATTTTGAAAGGCTAAATTAAATTCAGGCTTGAGATCTTGACTTTCAGAAGTGCAGGTCACTTGCTGCTCTGGCTAAAGTTAAAATCACATTCATGAACTCAACACCTCTGACTCGTGAAAATGTTACTTAGAAATGTTTGACTTTGCTTTAATAAGTCCATTAAAATATTTGTAACCAGGGACTGCAAAAATGAAAAAAAAAAGTGCTTTGTAGAGAGCTAGTTAGAATTCTCGTCTGTTATGTACTGCTAAATTTGAACATCAATCTTTTACAGCAAGTGTTGTTTTCATTCAAAACCAATAAAAATTAAAACCAACAGATGGCAGATGTTAAAAAATGTTTTCTGGCAAAGAAATTGCTTTTTGGCTGAATAGAAAATTTGGGGATCTTATTTATTTTACTTTTATCTTGGATCTGCTCTTAGGTTCTACTGCAACTATCTTTTCTGCGGTCCTACTATTCATGTGTCTGAGGACAAAAGATCACTGCTGTATTATTGAAATGGGATAAAACACTGAATTAGTAATAGTAATTCCAATACAAATTGGGATTTCTTTTTTCTACTCAGTATTTTTTCCTTATTTTTTCAGTGGTAATACCACATGAAAAATACAGAGAATCAATTAGATATTAGGTTTTCAAAGTGAAGTTGTTTCATTCTGAGCATAGTGTCAAGAAATTAAACACACACAGCTTGAGTATGCTACCTTGACTTGTGATGCTTAATAAAGTCAATGGGAAGAAGTGGGAATTTGAATACAATGATTAATTTGATCCATCTGCAGTGTCCTGAGATGTGCAGTGTCCTAGTATGACTGCTCCCAAACTGACAGCAAAGGGAGCCTAAGGTGCCTAACACAGCCATATGATCTGGAGTTTAATATTTTTCCTTTTATATACTAAATCCCAAAAAGAAAGCTGTCTCACTTCTTTGATGATTCTCCCAATAGTCATAAGTAACAGGAGCATCCAGGGGAACACTGAAAAAAAACCCCCAAAAAAACCCAACAGGCTTAATTTAGAATTATAATAATGCATTAAATTTCAATCACAGGATGAGAGAAAGGTTTGGGTTGGAAGGGGTTTTAAAGATAATTTTGTTTAAACCCCTACCATGGGCAGGGACACCTTCCCAGGTTTCTCCAAGCCTGGATCTGAACACTTCCAGGGACGGGACGTTGAGCTTCTCTGGAAAACCTGTCCTAGTGCCTTACCACCCTCCCAGAAAAAAATCTGACCTTACAATTCCTAAAAAAGGAAATAAATAATAAAATCAAAATAAAAACAAAAAGGAGGATGAAATTACATTAGTGGAATGCAAGTGTCAGTGAGTTTTTCTTGAAATATTGCTCCTCAAGGAAATGATCTAACAGTTTTGTAGCTAGGTATAAGCTTCAGGGCATCTGTTGTGGTAGAGCCATTCACAAAACTGCAAATAGTACAGTCAGCGCATCAAAAAGGAGCCCACTCAAACCTCAAACTGTGTTGTAACAGCTTCTGAATTCTATTGCCAACTCCACAGGGAACCTCTGAGTTGTTGACAAATTTTAGGGTATACATACATGCTTCTAAATACAGATTTATAAGTTTAATTTTAGGGATTTTTTTTTCATCCTGTGTTTTGGATCCCAGTAGGATGATGATATAGTATGGACTTCCTTTCCATAATCAACAGAATGAAGCCTTTTTTTATCCTTTATGTAAAGAATTAAATAAGAGTGATCTGTAAATATTTTCTGTTATTAATGCTAATTTCCTAATATGATTATTCACTATAACAATCTTAATGAACGGCAAGTGGCAGCCAGAAATGAAAGAGAACACATTGTTATATCTTTTCAAGACATAAAACTGTTCTCACTGTTGTCTGATAGTGGAATGACTGAAATTGTTGATTTTCAAAAGATGTGGCTGTATTCCAAGGTGACATCAAATCTCAAAAGCATGGAGGCAAAGATCTGTCCCACATCAGTTTGTCTCTGGGGCAAATACTGGCTTTTCAGAAGCTTTGCTTTCTCATTGAAGCACCCTTTAATAGTCATATGAATAACCATTCTATTCCATCTGGCCAATGTCACCAACAATTACTGGAAACCAGAAACCCAGGGATGGGCTACAAGACAAGGTAGACACTTCTGTCAGTGAATCAAACTCTGTAAGAAACTCAGAAACTTCACTGCCTGGAATTCTTTGCGCTAGATATTTGTATTTAATAGGGAGATACATTCTGCAGGACTTTGTGCAACCGAGTCTTTACTTGAACTGGTATCAACCTATAGCACCCACATCATCCCATGGCACCTTTGTACACATCGTGCAAAGCTGAAATTGCTGTTGTTTCTCCAGAAGTCACCCTTTGACAGGCTCTTTTGATACCTATAATTCTTGAATTCTAAGATACAGTAGGGAATCTCTCTGCTCTTGCTTCTCCATGTCACAGCTTTAATGACCTTTGTCCTAGTTTCCCTCAACTGGAATTATTCAGGCTGGAGATTCCAAAGTATCTCAGTCACTCCAGATGTAAACCACATTTTACTCCTTCCACCTGTCTGACCACTGTTCTCTGACCATTCTTGATTGACACACTGAAAACAATGAGATTTTGGGACATAGACTCAATGTTGATGATCCAGCCCAGTTCCTGGGGGTTTTTCTAGCTAGGTCAAGCTGTGCTAATCTATTCCTGATGGCTAACAGGATTTTCATTGCAGATATTTTCAGCTCAGGGATTGCTACTAAACTCACTGGAAAACTATTTCACAGATAAATATGCCCCTGAATCAGAGCTGTCTCCCTGAAAATTCATTATTTTTTTTTCAGTTCAATAAGAAAAGTTGAGAAAGAAAAAGGAAACAAAACCTTATGAAATAAAATTGAAATCAACTTATTGGTTATTAACCTTGTCTCTCCAACAGTGGAGAGTGAGAGACTGAATTGTTTCTTTCCACACAAAAGATGTGTGCTCTTTCTTGGGGTTTGAGGCCATATCAGATAAAAATAATTGTTTCCCCTATTCTTTTGGTTCTTTCTTTTTTGGTTATGGAAAAATAGTTCTGTCTCAGGCACAGTAGGGCATCTCTATTTGTAATCTTATTGTGATAGTTTAGTTTGATTGCCAAATACAAAAACTACTAAGAGAGCAGCCTGTCATGCTATAGATGCATTGGTGCTATGGTACTCTACACTGGCAGATGGTTAGAGAGAGCACCAATGAATGTAGAGATAAAAGAGTGATTCATTTTGGCTCAGAAAATACAACAATGAAGGAGGTAAAAAAGCTGGAGAAGTGTTCATGGGAACATGTAATTTTCTTTATGGTCCTCTGGTTTTCTTTGTAATTGCAAAGTCTGCACAAATTTATGAGGCACAAATCATAGATTCAGAGGTGCTTGGAAGGGACTTCTGGAAGTTTTTAGTTCAAACAACCTCTCAAAGCACAACCAATTAGATGAGGTTCCTCAGTGCATTGTAGAGTCAAGCTTTGATGCCCAGAAAAGGAGATTTCACCTGGACAACCTGATAAAGTGCTTCACCACCCTCATCACCATCTAGAGTTTTTTCCAAATATGTAGGCAAAATTTCTTACCTCTATCTTGTGACTCCAGCTTCCCTACCTGCAGAAGGTAGCTGCAGACAGCAGTAAAATCCAGCTTATTCTTCTCTTAAAGTGAAACTTCCACATTCTCCTTATGCTTCATATTTCCATCCCCCCAGTCATCTCCTGCTCACGCAGTCCTGAATGATGCTGGCCTCTTCCGTGCACAGGAACACCAGTGACTCCTGCTCAGCCTCTTGGTCATCAGAATTCCCAGCTTATTTTGGGCAAAGCTGCATCCTGTTCACTCAGGTCTCCCATCCTAAAAAAGAAAGAGATTGGGACAGATTAATCCCACAATCAGATATTTTTTCTTCATAAACTGTAAAGGAACAATTATTTTAACTGTAGTTATTGATCCTGAAAATACCTAAACTTCAAAATTCCTGCACTTAATTGACAAAGAGTATGATTCTGTAGAAAAGATATTAGCAATAACAAATTAGAATTATGGAGAGATATCATAGAGGGATGCCAAGGAGCAAGAATACATAAAAACATAAGGAAACATTTCCCTCCTTCTTGGGCTCTTGCTTAGATATTTCTCTATGAACATTAAATTGCTTCCTAGGAACTGCACACAGGGCTAAGATTCCAAGAAGCATACATTATCTTGCCTGCTGTTTGACCATTTAATGCCAGGTTTGTAAATAAAATAAATTACACTTAGGATACATATAAATTCCTTACCAGAGATTTCTGTCATACTCCTCTCAGGAAATAAAAATGTTTATGTGACACTGACATCAAAACAAACAGTGAAATACAGAGGTATAGTGAAACAATATTTTAATTTCCTTTTAACTTCAGTTTCCCCTCCCCATTTTTTTCTGTGTGTATTGCAAGCTTCTTTCTTTTTTCTCAGTTCTTGGCTCTGAACCAAAAAGCAGTGAACTGAGGAAAGACAGCCCACTTCCTATTGAAAGCAGCTGGTTTAAGAACAGTCAGACAATTTGCTATCATAAACATCCACCCGACACTCCTGTGAAGTTCATTTTGTTTCATTCAAAATCACTCTGTAATTTCACAGTAGTGTAGTGATAATGGCAGAACAATAACCTTTTTAAATATTCGGCACGTTCCTACCTAGTGAAAAACATCTTAAACATCAGTTAAAGAAATAGGTATACATTTTCTGTAAAAGATTTTTCCCTCCAGCAGTTCAGATGGTGCATTTTCCAGCTAAACTATCACCAAGCTTGGTATCTTAGGAGAAAAAAAAAACTGTATTTAAAAAAAGAAGTAAAAAACCCCCATCATTTTGTGACTTACTGAACTGGGAAACAGATTCTGCTCATCACAAGAAGAGCTGTGTGGGATGTGTCAGCTTTGCAACACAGTGGTCACTTCAGCTTTGATTAAGGCACTTTTTTCTTACATCTTAATGTAAAATGAGAACAGAAGTAATACAGCTGGTGTATTACTAAGGGTGCTTAGTCATGACAAAATTACAGACTGTGGGAACTTTTACACAGCTCTGTTGGAGCAGGATGGATAATAGGATAGGCAGAGGAGTGAAAGCAAGGTCTCAGAGGTGTCATTGTCACAGATGTGTTTGCAAAGACAAGAACCAGTCCTGGAGTGAAGGGCATGGGGCAGAAAACCCATTCTAGGATGATGTGGGCCAGTCTGTAGGAATACTACTCAGCAAATACCTCAGAAACCCACCTGGAGGGGACTGGGTATTTTTCAGGCAGCTTTGCCATTAGCTCAGTGATCACAGTAACACCCAGGAAAAGTAAGGAACAACAAAACCCCTGACCCACAAATGTAACTAATCTCTGCATTGATGAAGTGGTTTCGCGGCAGCAGGGCCTCAATCTCCAACAAAAGTATTTGGTGTTCAGTATCAAGTTAGTTATCCAGTACTCTTTATATAGGCAGAAGAAAAGGAAAAAAAAAAACTCAGTGGAAATGTTTTGTCTTTTTTAAGGCATATAGGATGGGTCATATATGACTTTTGGCATATTGAATCTTCTCATCTGGATAAAAGCCCAGTAAATAGATCTCTTTTGAGCAACTTGGTCTAGTTCAAGGTGTCCCTGTCCATGGTAGGGGGGTTAAAATGAGATTACATTTAGGGGCCTTTCCAGCTCAAGCTATACTATGATTCTGTGAAGCTATTGTGAAACTGACATGTGAATACTCAAATGGTTACAGCAGCCAAAACCTTGGTTTCCCTGAATCTCCACCTCCCAGAGGGTTGTGCAGCCCTTCAGAAGGGCCTTGACAGGCTGGAGAGATGAGCAAAGAGGAGCCTGCTGAAATTCAACAGAGCAAAGGCAGGTCTTGCACCTGGGGAGGAACAATCCCAGGCTCCAGCACAGGATGGAGCAGCTCTGAGGGGAAGGTCCTGGAGGTTCTGGTGGACAACAGGTGTCCATGAGCCAGCAGCACCCTGGGGCCAAGAAGGACAATGGAATCCATTGGAAAGAGCATTCCCAGCAGGTCAGGGTGGGGATCCTGTCCCTCTGCTCTGCCCTGGTGAGGAACATCTGGAGTGCTGTGTCCAGGTCGGGGCTCCTCACACAAGAAAGAGATGGAGCTCCTGGAGCAGGTCCAGCAGAGGACTACAAAGATGAGGAAGGGCCTGGAGCGTCACCCTGCTGAGGAAAGGCTGAGGGATCTGGGGCTGCTCAGCCTGAAGGGAGCCCCAGCTGAGAGAGAACCCCATCCCTGTCTGTCCCTGTGTGCAGGGAGGGTCAGAGCAGGGCCAGGCTCTGCACCAGGGGCCATCAATGGCACCAGAGGAACGAGCAGGGACTGAGCCAGGGAGTTCCACCTGGACATGAGGGAGAACTTCTGTCCTGGGCAGTGACTGAGCGCTGGGACAGATTGTGCAGAGAGGGGATGGAGTCTCCCTCACTGGAGACATTCCAGACCCCTCTGGACACAATCCTATGCCCTGTGCTCTGGGAGGGCCCTGCTGGAGCCGGGAGGTGGGACCACATGAACCCACTGTGGTCTCTTCCAGTCTGACACATTCTGTGATAGAGCAATTCTTGTGAATGCTCTTGTTTTGTATTTGCTTAGACTTTGAGAGTGAACTGTTTTGTGACGGATAATTCCTATGTCTTTTGAGACATGGGTTTCACCCATGGCTTAAATGACTGGATCAGACAAATCTCCACAGGGAGGAAATAGTTCCTCCCTGGAACTACAAAATCAGAGGGCATGCAACCCTTTATCCTTTATGGAGATCTGTACCTTTGTCATCTTCTGACTTAAATTAATTTTTAGAGCTCTTCATAGTAACTTTAAGTCATCCGTAGGAAATCAGTTAAGTTTTGGGCAGGATGATAATGCTGAGTATTCAGTGAAAGTGCATCTTCAGAGTAGTAAGAAATGGCTGCACTAAAAGAATAATATTCTTTTTGCATCTCAGCTGGTCCATCCAGGGCTAGCTAATATATCATCATGTTATGTGACTCTATGAACATAGTCTCTTAAGTTGTATTTTTAATTATGCCCCTGGTAGTCTATGACTTGCCATCTGTATTCTCTTGAAGGCTTTGTACCAATTGTACAAAAGCCACTAACTCAAGATAAGTTTTTTATTCTCAAATTTCCATTATTTTTAACAAACTTACTGGATTTTTCTTTTCCTCTTTGTTGACAAACAATATATTTGTAAAAGAAGTTCCAGAAGGACTACTTTGTTTTGTAGTTCATATCACTCTTTGCTGTTCGTTTAACCTTTGCATTTCATTTCCCTCCTAAATCTCTCCTTAACTTTCAGCCATGCCTCATATATATTACCTTTCTAGCCCTCCCATTAAACCCTGTTCTGAAACCTCAAAGCTGAGCAGACAGCTTTAATTTCAATTTGCATTGATTTTCTTTTATAATAATAAACCACCCACAAACACAGGAAAACTTTTGACTTGATTTAAAGACAGCTTTCTGATGTGTCTCCAGCTTTGCCTTCTGACTTTCTGTCTGTGCAGATGTAAATTATTCAGCGAGGGGTGTTGTAGACATGCCTCTTTTATTAACATCAGTGGGACTTTTGAGGCTGAAGGAAAATCTACCCTCCCCACAGGCATCTCGTGTTGGAAATTTACACTTTATGACTGTGTAGAGGGACCACATATCACCCCATTCTTCATAACTATTATTCACTCTCTGGAAGGGAAAAAAAAATTAAAAAAAGAAAAAAGGACAGAAAAAAGGAAAAAAAAAGACAAAAAAAAGACAACAAGAAGAGGAAACTTCTGGTGTTCTTTGCATTATACACATCCTTTGCCATGTTAAAAAGGAAAAAGAACACAAAAATAAAAGATACTCTGCTAGTTTGCCACTCAGCGCAGTCCAAGCATGAAAGACAAGTAGTTCCCAAAAGTGGGTGTCATTTGTGATGCTACAGTAAATCACACATAGCTTCTTATGGTCTGTGTAGTACCTATTGAGTGTTTTTGTAAAACATTATTCACCCAGCTATGATCCAGTTGGTGCCTTGTAGCCTTTCCTAGATTTCACTGCAGAGTGGACTGTTAGTCAAGACACCAACAGCCCACCACCAGAATATTGTGTGATCCTCGCTGAAGCATTATTTGTCCCATGGGCAGAATAGTATCATCATTGTTGCAAAGCACAGAATAATAAGGCAGAGACATATACTAACGGTTTGGGATAGCCAGATTCATCTGATTCATTTTAATGAGCAACAAGGCCAGCAAAGCAAACCCAACCATCTGCGCTGCAAAAACACTGAATGCTGGAATTTTCTTCCCCTTCATTGTCATATTGCTATATCAGCACACGTGCTAACTTCAAACCTTTCCCATAACACATGTGCTCCAATTGCAATCATTTGGATGCAATTTGGTTTATGCTTCCATTTCCCCCCTGTTGATACTTGTGGTGTGGTTGCTTTTGCTGTTGGAAATGCTTTGACATCTCTGTCTCCATTTCTTAATGTTTTTCTCTGTGACCTTGTCCAATCAAATCTAACAGGTACTGGCACAAGCTTTTTTGCCTTGATCTCAAAATATGCACAATTATGTGCTAGTTGTTTTGTGAATGGTAATTGATGGTGCTTAAAAAACATGCATAAATTTCCCAGCGAGGTAAACAAACAGGCAGGATCTTTGGGGCAGGACCAAAGACTTTCTTGTGAAAGTGCAGGAAAAGGCATCTTACATTTTCTTTCATTGAATATTAAACTACTCCGCTTGAATTAAAGCCAGGTGACCTGCAAGAAAATGCAAGCAAGTAAAAAGATCCCAGTCTCACAGAAGAAACCAAAAGCAGCCTTAGGACTGGCAGCTTTTTCAGTCATTATTTCCTATTAATGGAAATTAAAAATTTAAAAACTCAGCTCATTTCCAGCAATTCATGCCTTCCATTTATGCTGCTGTTCACCTAGGCTTCCTTTGCAGTTGTAAAGAAGGAGAGGAAAAAGTCCACCCCGGGGCAATGTCCTCTGTTCAAGATATGACAGTCTCTGCACACTGCTGTCCCTCCCTCCTTCTCCCATGGAAGGATCATGGGTTGATGAAGCTCCCTGTCCCATACCTCACTTAAAGCCTTTATTTCTGCAAGATGTGTCCAAGAGGCATGAACAGCCCATCAGAAATGTAAGCAAAAGAATGCAGCAGCTAAGGGGGCAGACACTTTGCTCGGCCATATGGGCAGCGTGACCTTTGCAGCTGGGTTCTCCGTGGCCACATCTGTTTGTCCTATCTGATGGAAACCTTTATTAAGGAAGCTCCCCTGCTTTAGAAGCATAGACAAATCCTTGTGTGTAGCTTTTCACCTGTCTGAGTGGATACATCAGCTCATCTGACACTAATTCAGGGATTTCTCCTGTTGCTTGGGGTAGCCATAACCCAATTATTAAAATTATTATTAGCTTAAAACGAGGCACATGGAACAGTGTTGGATGCACTGATTCATGATAATTGTGATAACACCATTTCTCTCTGCCAAACCAGAGGCATTTGGGAGCTGATATTTGTTCCATTAACAAGCAAGCATGTTACAGTGATACCAGGTGAAGCACATTACAGGTGTTTAATGACTTGAGTGAAGAGAGAACAGTGTCAATAGTTTAATAATTTTGATTATTATCTTGTTCAGTTGAAGGTGGCAGGATAAAAAGGCTCTGTGAAGGAATTATATGGTAGGGAAAAGAGGAAACCTAGATAATGGACAAAATGTGGTCATGTTTAAAAATAATGGCTACATTATGTCTTTGTGCTCTTGTGGTGAGAGGATTAGGCTGTAACATTCGCATGGATGTGGCAATGCTGTGTGAGAAGTTTTAGGGAACATCCATAATTTAATTCATGTTTCCAGAAGTCTCCCTACACTTACTGAACATGATTTTTTCTGCTAGCTTCCAACCTACTGCCTCCGTTTCTGTTTGATAAAGCAGAGCTGTCTTCTGCATTTGTTGAACACCAGTTGTGGTCTTGCATGCCTTCTACAGAAACTTTTTCTTCACTTCTGTAAGTTATTTTACTCTTTCCCTTCTGAAATTTTAACTGAAAAATAATTGCTTTTACAGAAAAACACTGGTAAAACTATTGTGGTTAATAGATGTTAGTGTATAACACATTAAAAAAATTATAAAAATTTTCCTCCGTATCATCAGCCTGACAAATTTTGGATAAACATAACATTTTTAAACACAGAAGCCTGAAATGAAGTGCTCCAGGATAACCTTTGTTCTCCGATCTAGACGTGGATGAAGCCCCAGTCATAAACTCCTCACCAACCACTCCAAAACAAGCATACTTCCAAGCAAAAAAAAAAAAAAAAAGCAGCCAGTTCTCAGAGAAATACACAATATGTTATTTTATTGAGAGAATTGAAATATTTAATTTCACCACAATGGATTAGACACCTGAACTATTTATTTATTTAGATGTCTAAATAAATCCTTTGAGTTTCTAATATCTGCATGAGCCTGAAAGATGCAGCCCAGGAGCTGCTGAAGGCCAAAACCTTTGCCAAGTGGCAGCTGGAGGCTGAGTGGGGAAGCCCAGAACATGTAGGAAGACAGGAGAAACACAAGGTTTTGCAGCATAACAACACTAGAGAATCAAAGTTCTTGGTTTCACAACACCCTTTTAATTTTTTGTTATTCTTTTTGTGTTTTTTTTTAGCCCTGCACCATAAAGCAAACATATAAAGAAAAATACAAAAAGTGAAACACTTCCCTGTATTTGAAGTCGCTGAAGAACTCTGTCCTATTCAAGGCTATTTTGGATTTTAATCAGAAAAAAACACTCCCATCTCTCCCTGCCTTCCAAAACCAAAGAGAACTAAATATTTTAATTTCCCCTTCCCTACACAAATATTTGCAGTTTATTTTTTTTACTTTGGGAGAAAATTGCCTAAGACCCTAAACATTGTTTAATGAACTTGTGGCAGAAGTGACAAAACCACAGCAAAATAATTCAAGAATTTAGCTGATTATGTGGGGGATAAAAATTAATCCCAATAAGGATTTATATAGCTATAATACTATTAAAAGTTTATAACTGTTTGCTAATTGGCATCATTAATGAAAATTAATGTGGGTATGCACTTAAGTATTTCACCCCTTAATGAGGAAATGGACAGTGATGTGAAATAATACTAATAATTAATACTAATATTTTCTAGAGACAAATAGCATGCCCAAGGCTTTGCCAAGAGAATACAATTATCCAGCCTGTATGAGGTGACCATGAGATAGCATTCTAGCTAGAGCTGTGGGGAATAACCCTTGGTGGTACAGATACATCAGAAAGAGATCCCATACCACAGAAAAGACAGTAATGAGGCTGAACTTGAGGTAGAAATTTCTCATCCGTCATGTTGGATGGTATAGTTTGCTATCTGTAATTCACACTTATATTTACAAATACAGATTCTATACTTTCCCTCTCACTGTGTGGTGAAAAAAACAGACATACAGTCCTGGGGAAGAGTCTTTGGCAGAAGGCCTGAAAAACTCGCGAGGCAAGGGGCATCAAAAGTCCTGGAGGTCTTGTAGGTAGGTCCTGCAGCAACAGTAAAAGGTGGAATTCCATGTCAGTTACCCAGGATCACTGCAGGGTGCATTCAGATCTGCCTCATATCAAAGGCATCCTACCTGCTTGGTTGAGAAGCATGAAATAGAAGAATACATCTTTGAAAGCATGAAATAGAAGAATACATCTTATTGTTTTCTGAATCTTGGACACTTTGCTCGGTATTTAGAATGTACCACAACACTTCATGGTTACAGTCCCAACTATTTCTCTGGAACATATTTATTTACAATTTTTAACAATTTTTCTTTTGACATTTATATCAAATGTTGGTGATCCAAGAAAGCCATAAAAAAAATGAGTGGCCCAATTTTAGTTTACTTTTTTCCCTTATAATATTTCAAATGCCATCTCCATCTTCCTCGGAGAGCAAGATAACAAAGAAAAAGGAGCGGAGTTTTTATCAGTTGGATGAAATAAAGAATCAATAGAAAGAACTAGAGTCTGTTTCTAGCTGAACATTCAAGGACACACCCATTCACTCAGGTTTTATTCTTTTTCCTTGATTCCAATTAATTGAACTTTAATTCATGCCTATAAAACTGAATTTATTTCAGAGCAGAGAATGTTTGTACCCCATTTGTAAAATAACATATAGAATACTTCCTTATTATGAATTAAGGAGGGCAGTTGCACATTCCTGGTGCCCTGTTGAAGCTTTGTCAGTGAGCACAAAAAATTTTCAAGATTCCTCAGATGTAAGGAGGGAAAATAGATTAAATTCCTGCAGGGAGGAATTGAACATAGCTTTTCCAGTCCTGGAGGGCTTCTATAACCACAGTGTTACTGTTATAAAGACAGTTTCTATCATTACATTTTCAATCTCACTCTCTGGAGGGAAGCTAGATGAAAGACTTACAGAATGTAACTTGGATTCACTGTATGTAGTCTTCTGAAATACAGCCATGAGATCCAGGGATTTTATTTTGTTCTTATTTATTTTGTTCTGGGCTACGAGTCCACCCACAGATTAAATTGCTTTTATCAATTATGTCTCGGGGTGACATAATGAAAATTAATTTGTATTTGTAAATTGCAGTGATATTTGGTGTAAATTCCGTGGAATATGCGAGGTCGTTTATTGATGTAACTTGTTTGACCATTTTCAGGCATTACATGGAATAACTGGGAGTTAACTCCCTTGGGAGTTAATTTACCTTTCCAGTATCCAATATATCTTGCATTCAGAAAAGTATCTAACCAGGCACTATTTCTTCCTATGGTTTCTGCTTTTAAAATTGCTTGAGAATAATTCATACATAGGATTGCTCAAGTTTCCTTACAATGTGGAGACAAATGTTGCAGTAATGATTATCGTAGTGAAAAAGCTTTTTTCATTGACTCTCCACTATTCCTTCTTTTACTCACAAAGCATTTTTAAAGAGTAAGTTTAAAGCATGGTTGTAGAGGTGTATGACACCTTTTGCCTTGCCCTTGTTGTACATGATTAAATTAATCCAATGAAAGGAATTAATTTGCCCTGACTATGAAATGCCATCAAAAGACTAATTTTTTTCTTTCTGTTTTCCTCTGCCTTTGTATTCTGTGTTTTGCCCTTCTTCATGATGACTCACCCTGGTAGAATGTTTTCCCAAGGGATGTTTGTCTAGTAGGTAAGTGATTTTATTTCATATCTTGGTTAGAGGGTTAACTTTTCTCTGTTTATTTTGCTTTGTGGAGGTTGCATTCATCTTTGTGCTCAAAAACCCTTTCCAATATCCCTCCTATTATCTTTTATTACCTACTATATTATTATCAAAATAGTGTGACTTTTAATATTTTATTAATTACACCTATTTTTGAACACCCAGCTTGTAGATTTTTCCATCTAGGCTCTTATAATAGGTTGTTTTGGGTTTTTTTAAAGCCCTAGCAAAAAAAAAAACCAAAACAAAAGAAAACAAAAGAAAAAAAAACAAAAAACCCAACAAGCAAAACAAACCCCGCCAAAACTATAGAGAGAAATTTATAGAAGGAAAATGTATACTTAGGTTAAACATGAATTTTTTACAATAAGGATATGTAGAAACTGTCATGAATTACTCGAAGAAACTTTGTCTGCCCCATCCCTGGAAGTGTCCAAGGACAGGTTTGACTGGGCTCGGAGCAACCTGGGATAATGGAAAGTGTCCCTGCTCATGGCAGGCGATGCAGCTGGATGAGCTTTAGGGTCCTTTCCAATCCAAACCATCCCATGATGCTATTATTCTATGAAATATACAATTTTAGAGTGAAGTTTAACTCATCTTGTATAAAAGTGTATAATGTAGGACAGAACAGTCACCCTTTAAAGCACTTTTTTTTTTCCCATAGAGAGACAGTGATGAGTATCTCAGACAGTGACATCTGTATTGTAACTGTCTAAAGTTAAGGAAGATTAATCCCATCCAGAAAAGAGAACTAATAGTACTGTATCAAAGACCACAAGAATATATTTCCTCTCTATACTCTTCAAGGCAGAGGGGAATGCAGTGGAGCTGGCCACACATCGCAAATAAAAGGCACAGCCAAAGTGAACAGATTAGCACAAAGCCATATGTAGAACCTCCCAAAGCTGCTGACAAATAATGTTGAACTTCTAACAAAATGCTAAAATTCGAAGCCTATTAAAAATAAAAAAAAAAAAAAAATATATATATATATATATATATATAAATTGTGGGGGTGGGTACATGAAGGAGAGGGACTGGGGGGCAGACAAGTGATATTAATTTATCGTATTGTTCAGTGAGAAGGGCTATAGCTTGTTCCTTGACGTTGTTAAGTGTTCTCCTGTATTCAGCAGAAGAGGAAAGTTTTACATCACCCTTCCTATTAAAGAGATATTTGGGCTGCCTTCTCTTCTACCTACTTAACATCCTCATTTACATCTAGCTTTCTTACTTCTCTTAAAATTGGACTCCTACTCCACTGCCCTGCTACACGCTGCCATTCTCCTCTCCACCATTAAATTATTGACTTCTTCTATTCCTCCTCCCTTCTTTTCTCTTTTTCTCCACCCTGCATGTCCCAGAGGTATTTGCATTTGTGTGGCAAATACACTGATTCTTTTCACATGGTTTGCTCCAGCATGACATGAACTATTTAATTGTAAATTATTAAGTCATCTGTACTTTCCTGAAATGATTCACAGTGGAATGACAGGAAATTATTCCTAGTGGAGTGACAGGATATGATATGATGAAATCACCATTCACATGTAAATTGGATGTCTGCTGATAGAATCTGAAGTCCACTGAGAATTCACAAAAAGAAGATGCTGCAAGGCTAGATTATTTATCTACTCTTAGCTGTTAAAACCCCAGGGGGATATTTTTTCCTTTCCTTACTTGCAGCTTGATGTGAAAATTTTAGATAAACAGCACTGCTTCTAGTTTTTATATATACCCCTTAATACATATATATGTATATATCTATATATATATGTATGTATATTTCCCCCTTAAGTATCTCAATTGTCAGCAAAACTCAAACACATTATTCATATGTAGATATAAATATTAAATATTAAATATATGCATGTTTAAAAAATAGATATAGATAGATAGATAGATAGATAGATAGATAGATAGATAGATAGATA
>QUSF01000029.1:4280838-4314469 GCA_003676055.1 Chloebia gouldiae
ATAGATAGATAGATAGATAGATAGATAGATAGATAGATAGATAGATAGATAAGGATTGACTGGCATAATTCACTGTAGTTTATTACTTGGATGAAATCATGCCAGTTTTATCCATGCTGATGTTCTGTAGACCACAGATTAAAATGCACACAGACACTGTCACACATCTTTATTTTTGTTCCTTCTAAAAAGCTGTCTGCACAAATAATCTCTTTGGCTTCCTCTGATTCACTTTAAAAGTATTTCATTAATTTTAAATGTAAATTGCTATAATTAAATTTGACCTTATAAACTATCAGATGTGATGGGAATTTCCCTTCCTGATTTTTTTTTAATCTTAAATTGGAAAGGAACCAGATCAAACAAGCAGGGAATTTCAAAGTCAAAACAAATACCATCCATGGCTAGGGATTCTGCTACAATAACAAAAAAGAAAACATATGTATGTATGTGTTTGTGCTGTGCATGTATAATATAGATGTTAACCACAAAATATCCAACATTAAATTTGTTTGTAAGACTGGCAGTAGCTCATTTTTGTTGTTAAGGTGAAAAAAAACCCTCACAATAAAAGTGACCCACATAGATATATGTACTTTTTTTTTTCTTTCTTTAATAATGGATACTTACAGATACCTCCTAAGGTCCTATTCCTCCTGTCATGTTTAAAGGGTTTATTGTTTCCAGAAAAGCTTTTGCTGCTCCCTCTGGAGACTGAGCTGATCTAAGGTAATATTAATTCTGTGCCTCTCGCTTGTCGGAACTCGACTTCAAACAGAATAAATGAGATGAGAACTGAAAGAGAGGTTATGCAAGCTGTCATCCTCCATTGTGTTGGAGGCATCAATGACTCTCAGAACAAATTAGGTGTCACTCTACTAAATCGCAGTCAGAAAGGCAAATCAGTTTATAGAAGACTTATTTGGTCTCCTGAAAAGCTCTTGCATTCAGAGCACAGTTAATCTTCTTTTTCTTTCAGTAAATTTAAAAATCCTCATTTTTTATTTCTTTTTAAATCGAGATGAAGCAGAATTTCCTCATGATGAGTCATAATGTTCTCCATACAATTTATGCTGATTAGTTCAGTCTAATTTCTCTTTCTTTAAAAGGAGGAAAAAATAATCCCACAGTGGTTTGTTTCACTCCTAAAAGAGAAGTGACTACATGTGTTTTATTAGATTTCTTAATTTGAGGATTGTGGTTTGGGAATGAAGTCTGTGGTGAAAAGAGTGTTTGAAGAGAGAAAGGAATATTTGTGAAGCTTGCCAAGTATGAATTATTCTAGTTTTGTAAATCTCACTAATTCTATTCATTCTTTATGAAGTGACTCAACGTATAGAAAAAGGATAACTATCTGTTTAATAGTTTCTCTGGCACTTGATTTAACACATTTGATTTTATTATTTTTTCCAGTAAACAGGCTGAAGGGATTTTGCAATATAGGTTGCACAAGAAAATTTTTTTCTTTACAGTCAAGTGATGTTCTATCAGGCTTTCACAGAGAAAGGCATGTTCAACCAGTATTTGAGAGGAGAAAAGTGCCATTCTTTAGCAAGATCAGCACAGCTGTGGATTACACCTCACATACACTGAGGTACCTTTTCTAGTTACAAAGTTTGTCAGTGTAAGGAATAAATATGATGTGAGAGGAGCAGCTCTTCAGAGTGAATCAGCTGCAGTTGAAGGCCATTTTACATTTTTAAAGAATTTTTTTTCAGACTATCTTTAGTCTAGATTTATGAACTGAGATGCAACAGGTTCTGTGGAACATTAAGTATATTTTTCAAGAGCATCTCTTAGTTTTGCCTGATTTAACAGATTTTGAAACCCCTCTGTGCTATGCAATAACTGGGGGAAACCAGATTTCCTCAAAAGTATGCTCTTTTGAGCCTACAAAAGCTGGAGATGTGACATTAGTTTCTCATAAAGTTCAAGATAAGTGAAAAGCATATATTCCTAAAACGAAACTGATTCTCAGGAGTCTTTATGTCACTTTATGATTGAAGTTGTAACTTGGGAACTCAGTGTAAATTTTCCAATGACAAATGACATTTGATTTCCTGAATTTTAGGGAAATCCTTAAACTTTCTCAGAGTATAGTTATTAGGCTCTCTATGGAAGACACAAAGGGAGCTAAGTGAATAAAATTTGTTTTAGGGAAGGCCTCAAGCTTATGGAAGAATTCCTTAAAATTTCTAGTGGGAAATATGGAAGAAAACCCAGAAATTAACTCCTCTTATCAATAGTTATCTAAATAGCTAATCTTCTCCTTAAGTGAAAAAAGACAACCCAAATAGAGAGAAACCAGAGACGCTCCTTCTCCATTGCAAATCCCTAAAAAACCCATCTCTGCACTCCATTTGTTAGGAATTCTGTAACTGAAGGATCATCCTGCTTTAAAATAGAGACTTAAAATCACTAATCTTACCTTTCTAGCATGGTGCGCTGAAACCATACACAAATTGGTTATTTGAAAATTAGGCTTTGTGAATCACTCCTATTGAAATGTTTGTGCATCAGGAGATAAGCAGTATGCTTTTGAATCTCCTCAGGCACAGAGAGGATCTGAACTCAGAACCCAGAACATGCTGGAAGGTGGATCTAAGACTTAAGACAAACCATAGTTAATTCCCTTCATTCCAACTTTAAAAATAATAATAAAAAAGGCTTTTGCCTGAGCTTGTTTGTTTGTTTTCATAGAGACAAGACAGAGGGATTATGTTCGAACATCTCAAATAGAAGAAAATTCCTCTTTACTGGCAAAGTTATGACGGAAAAATTTTGAAGTGAGAGGGATATTTCTCATCATTTTGTAAAATGATAGAAGTTTGGAAGAGGCCTCTAAGATCATTGAGTCCAACCTTTAGCCCAGCACCACCAGGAGAACCGCTAATACGTTTCCCCTGACCCACATCTGCATACTTTTTGAACACTTCCAAATGAAATGTTACCACCACTTCCCTGCAGATTGTCCCAAAAATCTTACTAATTCTCTACCTCCCACACACAAAATCCATGCTGTGGATCTTGCCACAGTTAGTAGGAACCTAAAAAAATTAAGCTATGTGTTAATACATGGATCTGAATTAAGGTGGTGTTGTATGAGAAGCCACATTTCCAGAGAACATCACAAGAACTCAATAGCTATATATTTATGGATTGTAAATTGCTATTGTAAAATAAGATTTCCAAGATAAAAGGAGGAAGTAGGATCAATATCAGTGTCAGTTCTCTGATATTCCAGTGATGACATCTCCCTTTTTTCTCAGCACATTGTGAAGGCTTCTGAGCAGAGGTTCTAAACAGGTAACTAAACATTTTCTATAAACATTTCTTCCAAATAACAAACATGTTTGGTTTGACTGAACTCATACATCATTTATACTCCCTTTCTCTTGATATTTTGGCCATTTAGATAACTGGAAATATACTTTGCAGAACTAGCTCAATTTCAAGCTCATATTGAAAACTATTTGAAAAAAAAAATTATATTCATTTTGGGGAGTACCCATGGTGTAGGAGTCATTTTAATGAGTTTGATATACACAATAAAGCAGAAGCTTTCAGACCATGAAGCAGCACAGGCCTGATCATCCAGAAGATAGTGAAACAGGGACATCCTTTCTAGTGAAAGCTGTTTTATCTTATATTCTTCTCCTAAGACAGGGGGAATATCAAAGTTAATCTTTCATGCAAAAAAAGATGTGCTTTCACATGTGCTGATGTTTCTAGAGATAGAAATAAAGTTTTCACAAAGGCAAGTGATGAAATAGCTTTGTATGTAGTTCCCTAACTCTTAACTACCCAGAGATAAAAATGACAAAATCCTCCCATAGGTAAAAATATGAAATTTCCTCAAAATGTTGAACTGTGTACCTAACTATAAACATGTTGGGGTTTTTTTTCCTCAGTTGAGTTTTATCAAATGAAATTTCTAGAAATGTTTGAATGTTAATAAATAAATACCCCAAAAAAAGGGTACTTCTCAGACAAAGGGAAAAACCACACTGTGTTTACCACACAAATTGTATTAAAAGCAGTGAGAAACGCTAGGCATGCTGATGCTAAACCACGCTTATGGTTTCACTTATTTGATGTGTTCATGGAGTGCATCAAACATGGGCTGGAAATCGGTGAAAGATGGGAAACAAAGGGAAGGAATAAATAGTCAGTGGCACAAGGTGAACAGTGGGATGCCTCCTCTCATTGTTCTGCATTAGATCTCGTGTTTGAAATCTGTATTAATGATCTTGAAAGAGGGTAATACTGAGGTTAGCAAAACTTGCAGATGACACAAAGTTATTTAGCAAGCACAGACCAGAGAGATCCATGAGGAACTTCAAAGAGACTTAGCTAAACCATGTGGGGGCAAATGAAGTTCAGTGCCAGTAAATGCAAAGTAAAGCATACGAAGAGAAAAAAATAAATTAGACTGCTTGTACATCTGACAGGGGTATAAATTCACTGTCTCAACCCAGGAAAGGAATCTGGGTACCAATTAAGACAGATTTCTCTACCATATGCAGCTGTAGTTTTAAGGAAAAAAAATTCAAACAAGATGTGAGGCTTCATAAGAACTGAGATAGGGATCGTTGCAGTAAATACTACATCAGTAACCTATAAATCAAATTGTGGTCTCATCTGGAAAAATTTGTGAAGTATCATTTCACTACTGTAAAAAAATAAAAGGAAAAAATGACAAATGAAAGTGATCCGTTGGGGAACAAAAAAAAAAAAGGGAAAAGATTTGTCATGTAGAATGATTGAAAAGATTGGGAAGATTTAACTAAGAAAGGAGAGGGACAAAAGGACATAATGAAAGGATAAAAATAAATGACTGAGGGAAGATAAATTAGGTGCTTCTCTCCTCAGCTAGTGACAGGACAAGAGAATGTGCAATAAAATTAAGGAGGTTGGCAAGTTCAAAACACATAAAAGGCAACAATGGCCTTTTCTTTTCCTAGAAAGAGTGATTAAGCTGGGGAACCAGCTAATAACTAAAGGACACTTCAAATAAATATTTAAAGAGTTAACAAGAATTGTTAAATTAGAAATAAAAAGGCCGAATATTTTTCGGGAAGTATTTGAAAGCTCTCTTTTTAAATACAGATTTCTTGAACTTTGAAGAGCTCTTCTAGTCTTATACCCAAAATCCACAAACTTTGGAGGAAAGAGAATCTGAGGACCTAGTGGCTCATTACTGGTGTAAGTTCACATAATTTGATTTCTATATTTCAGCATGCTGGGCATCAGTCTTCATGCTCTGCACACAGTATGTTACCTCAGCTTTGCACCAAATATTTGTTTCCAGGTATTCAGCCAGCAAAAGTTCCATGGCCATTTAGGAGGGACACTAAGGAGCTGAGTGATGGCTCACATTTACTCTCCCAGACTCTTTTAGACACGGTGCTCGCAAATGATGGAGGTGAGAGACTGGGCTGCAGGGACTCAGGATCAATCCCGTCAGTGCAACCCGCGTCTTGATCTAAACTGTGCACAGAGCCAGGCTGCCTACACTGGTACGTGTTATTATTTGTCCTCCCCCTCTCCTGAGCTGCTTGCTTCATCAAATCATCAATATTTATCTTTCAGACTGCAGCTTTGCCCATGGAAGGTGTGATGAATGCCCTTGTGTTTGTAGGCTGTCAAAAACAACAAGGTTCCCACCTCACTGAATCCTTAGGTTGTGAAACATCGGAAACCTGAAGAAGTATCAGTCCATCCTAGGGAAGGAGCAAAAGAGACACATTCCTCCCTTCAGTCATGAACGCCAGCCTGGAGTAACCCAACATCTGACACTGTGAGGGGTGACCCAAACCTCTGCTGTCTGGCAGCTCTCTGACACTCCTCTTTACAGTCATTAAAATGGAAATGGCATCTGACAGACATGAACATCATTTCACTTCCAGCTCCCTCAATTATCTCCTCCTTTCCACTGCCCTCCCACTCTCTGTGTAGTGAGAGAAATATGTTTTCAGAACTGTCATTTTAAAGAGTAAATACTTGAACCATCAATAACTGTGTGCACTTTGCCCCAGCTGAATGAAAACCTCCTTTGTGAGCAGAGAAGCAAATGATGCACAGTTAAGTAGAAAGAAGCTACCTGAATGTACTTATTGCAGCTAACTATTTTTGTATTATGATAGCCTGTTTCCAGTAGATCAAAGAAACCTGGCAGTGTTGTTTTTTTCACACTGTGAGAAGCACAAACATCATTTAAATGCCCCCTCACAATATTCATGCATCAAAAATCCGTTGAAGGCTCAGTCTATTCCCAAGCTGGCTTTCAGCCAACATTGTTATGTTGTTGCTGCATCATGATGGAAATAGCAGACAGTAGAAAACAACAAACAGCAGAGAAGACAAGTCTTTTAAAACAAATCCAAATAATTAAAAACAAAAAAAATATATTTAGCACTATTTAAAATTTCAATGATAGCAAAACTCATTGATAATTGTTCAGTTATTGATTTAGTTTTACAAAATGAAATTTTGAATTCTGAATTTTAGTGTTCTGTATTTAGAGTTTTTCTAACTCTGTCTGATGATATTTATTTTGTTCTGTAAAATATATATAGCACACGGATGCATTTCTCGCTTGATGGAAGTGCTGTAGCTTCACTGAAGCTGACAATTACCTCTTTCATAATGAAGGTCAAGTAAGTAAGGAGATTGAAAGTAAATGGAATTTCTCAGTGTCTGGTGAGCTTTTTCCAAGACAAAGGGTAAATCATCTTGTGTCAAACCAATAATGTATTCATGACCTCATATCTGAGAAAGATGTGGAGTTTATACTTACATTCTTGAGTAGATGGAGACTCTAAGAAAGTTATTCCAATGTTTAGTTGTCCTTAACTAATGATATATTTAAAAAAAACAAACTCTTATGGTAAACAGAGAAGACTTTTTAGAGAACACAAAGTGAAAATCTGTGTCACTGAATGCAAAAAAGCACGCCTTAGTTAAAATGGCCTTGCTCTGCTTGGTCCTGTATGACTGTGATCCTAGGCTTTATCTGCCTAGCAGGGCTCCCACATGCAGCCAGTGCACACACACTGACCCCTGTCATAGTATGCAAAGTTCAAATCTCTCTTTCTCTTCATTCCATGAAATCCATCAAAACCAAGCATGTCATTATTAAGAAGCCAGAGAAACTACTAGGCTCTGCTGAATCTGGACTGGCTCAAAGGTTTCTTGACAAAGATATTGACGAATCTCTGTCCTGAGTTGAAACTGAGGTACTGTGTATCCAGAACTGCAGCAGTACAGAGACCCTCAGGAGGCCAGCCTAATTCAGTTTCAACTGCATGGATCTGCATTTGCTTTTCCGACCTCATTTAATAATGTATATGTGCATATGTATTATTAGTGTATATATATATATACACTTCTGTGTATACATATATATTCTTGTATGTATGTATGTATATATATATATATATATATATATATATATATATATATATACACACACATACATATGTATTTTTTGTCTTGCTATGGTATAGGTCTATGCACACGTATAATCCTAACTCGGGAGTAAGAAATAACATTCAGAATTATAATCATAGAATCATCAGGGCTGGAAAAGAACTCCAAGGTCTATAAGTCCAACCAGCTCAGTCTCAGATGGACTATTAGTCTCAGATCAAGTCCAGCATGAATGGCAACATTCCCAGAGCTCCTCCAGAGAACTGCTGGTGGGAGGCAGATATTAATTTCATAGAATCATAGAATGGTTTAGGTTGGAAGAGACCTTAAGTCTCATCTCATTCCACCCCTTGCCAGGGCAAGGACAACTTCCACTATCCCAGGTTGCTCAGTGTCACATCCAACCTGGCCTTGGACACTTCCAGGAATGTGGAATCTGCAGTTTCTCTGGGTAACCTGTGCCAGGGTCTCACCACCTCACAGTCACAAATTTCTTCTTAACATCTAAACTAAACCTACTCACATTCTGAAGCCATTGCTCCCTGTGCTATCATTATGTCCTTAGGATCGTTAATTGAGATGTTAACATAAAAATGTGTCTTAAGACTGAGAAGAAAAATGACTTATAAGTTTAGATGCCCGTGACTTCTGGTGGTTGTGAAAAAAAATCCCATATGAAATCATTTAGATTTATGCAGATCAGATTTCATCTAGTCTTTGAGGGATCTCCTTAGAAATCTTGACTTTTCAGCTTAAGTTCTCCAGTTCACATTTTTTCTGGTGACTTCCGACATCATTCTCTAACTTTTCTCCATTTGTGCAGCCATGGTGCCCTGGAAAGCTCTGTGATTCCTGGAGTGCAGCGCATGGGAACTGTGCAAACAAAGGCCATTTGGCAAATCCTTGCTGTGGGAAGGAAAGCCTTGCCACTTCAATCTGCCCTTCAGCACTTGTACCATCAGTTCTTTGGCTCCCTTGCAAATTCATGTGGAATTCATTGTTGGAGGTCATCTGCCTAGTCTTGATGCCTTTTAGGCAAGGCAGGGCTGTCATTTTAGGCCTATGAGCTATATTTGCTGGTTAATGGATGCCTGCACATTGCCAACTGAAAATCATCCAGAAGTCAGCTATAGCAGATGTGCCATGTAATTACACTGTCAAGGAAGAATTCCAGACATTGGCCTGGTAATTTTAAGAATCCATTTCTGTCCATCAGAACATTTCTAGTTATTTTTTTCCTAGATATCAAGCATTTCAGCCATTTTTTTTTCTTTTTACTGTGATGAAATATGCATTTCAGTAGAATTTTAAGATAGAAAAGCCAAGATAGATCTCATGTGATATTATGCCTATGGCTGGCACATCTTGAGCTAGCAGCCTAATCACCCTTCTTACCCTCCTTAAGGCATGTGAGACACATGAGAGAGAGACCTGCTTGCAATCTGAGAGCTGAGGTGGCACGACTCACCCACTGGAGTGATGATGTTTTACATCTGTTGGTAAGGAAACTTGCAGCTCAGCTGGCCCTCTAATTTGGGGGCTTAATTTAAGAGACTAAATTCAGGAGAGCTGAAGCCACAGACAGACAAGGAGGCCCATTTCTTTTTCTTTATTAGACGTCAGATACAGCGTGAATGAAAGCATGAGGTGTCAGAGTGCCAGTGTTACAGCATCTAATATACTGTGCTTTGGGCACCCTCACATTCAGGACAGTTGCTTAGCAACTGGGATACAGGCTGAGGATGTAAAGTCTAGGATCTTTTCTCTGCCCAACACGATTAGCCTGACTTGGATAAATTACTTCACCTTTCTGTATTCCTCTTTCCCTTTATACATTTATTTATTCTGTCTCCTATTGAATGCTTCAGCAACTCCTCTGAAGATATCACAGCCTCCACGTAATGAAATTATTCATGTCCTATGAAGCTGCAGATCCTGGACAATGACTCAGATGTCACCTCCTTTTGCTACCTGTCTTTCACAGGTGATCACTTTCTCCTTAACTGTGCTCATCACTAACATAAAAGAGCTGCCATTTTCACTACCTAGTAGTGAGAGCATTCTGGTGGGGAAGCACTTTCAGTCCGTGTATGAACATTTCTGAGTTCAAACCATTTCCAAAAATCTAAGCTAGCTCTTGGCAGAATGTCAGTAGACTTTATACAATAACACTATCCAAACAGACGTATTAGCAGAACAGAATCTTCAAGACAGCATACTTTTGGCTCTGTCACATATTCATGCTACTGCCACAGCCACCAGCACCAGAAAATAAAGACAGGTGGAAGGACAGTAGGGCTAACATTAGACCTTTGTGAAGGCATTCTTTGCTTGACTGATTGTTTGTAACTTCTCATCACGGACAGTGAGCTGCGAGGTTTTGTTGTCCAAGTTAGGAGCTCTGGCTGATGAGCAGATGAATGAAGAGTTGGCTCCAAAGTCTGTAACCCTTTGATTTCATGGTTGTTTTCCACATCCTGATCTCTCTGCAGCTGCCACCTCAAAGAACAGGGTGAGAGTAATTGTGTTGGCTTGACTCCAAAGCCCGGAGGAGTAGTCACTTGCTACTCTCCCAGATTATCTGCCAGGAAACAGAAAGGTTAATGATGTAGAGCTTGATTACTCTAGTAGAAAGAAAGCAGCCAGCTTGATCCAAAAATCTTTATTGTGTGTGTAAGGGAGATGCATCAAAAGGACTCAGAGCTGGAATACGTTGTCTTCTCCATTCTGTCTTTGAACACGGGAGTATTTGCCTTCTGGCACATATGGTCTTTTAAGTAATAGATTTTTGCTGTGCATACATCTTTTTGCCTGAAGCTTGTTGTTTAATTTTAAGACATTTACAATAGTTTTGTTGTTAAGAAAGCCAGTCTTCTTCAATATCAGCAGAATAAACATTTGAATGTATGCATCCCTGGAACAGATTGAACACCATTAGTTGAAGTATGTACATATAAATACATGTTTTTATATAAAAATACATACATAAGTGTGTGTGTGAGACATTGTGTGTGTGTATATGTATGTGTATGCCACAAATATGATTTTTGGTGTTCATTTCTGAGATAAATATAAACAAGGTGTATCAAGTGAAATACATCAACAACATAAACAACCCCCCAGGGAAAAAAAAAAGGAAAAAGAACAACAAAGTGAAAAGAAGCTAAAATAAAAGCAACCAGAACCTGACATCTGAAAAATGAACATCAAAACTCCAGGACTGGGAAGATAAAGGAGACCTTACCATGGCTGGAGACAGTAAGGTTTGGTCAGACTTAGGTGTTTATAAAGGTTGACTTCTTTTTGTGAAAAGATTTGTGGAAATGTTTAATATTTTAAAAAGCAACAAAAAATTAACTTTATGAACCCACATAAATTGAAATCTTTCAGCCTTTGGGTGAAAACCAGAATATTCTGGCCCAGAACTGAAATACTGAATCCAAAGCCCAATATATTTTTTTCCACAGTGGTTTATGGACTTTATAATTCAGAAGCATTTTTCTTATATTATTCCATGAGGATTTGATTCTTTGGCAAAATCATATCTTGCATGATACTTAGAGAGAAAAATTCTTTTGTCCTCCACACTTTACCCTACAGTGGCTTCTGAAATATTTTAATTTTTCATGTAAAAGAAAATTATCTTTGTGATGGGCTCTACATTTTTCCTTATGATGAAGGACCTGGAGGAAAAAAAGCACATGATAATTTGTTATCTCTTTTCTCCTGCCGATTCATGATTACTCTAACACAGATTGTGATTTGCAGCTAGTTTAAATGACTTTATCTAGGAAGTTTCCACTTTGCCTTTTTACATTATTCATATTCTAAGTAGAATTTAATATTGTTATCTTTAAAATATAAACTCCAACAAAGATGTTTTTGTTGAGTTCTGGATGGATTTCTCACTTCTGTTTAACATACTGTTTTTGACTAGATTCTGATTAAATAATGGCATTTATTAATTTCTCCTTGACTTTATATTTTTATCTTTTTATGTCAATTAAGGCTAGACTAGCAGACAAGATAGCTGCAGGATCCAAGACCTGGGGACCATATCTCAGCCTCAGGGCAGGGGTGACCCCTGCCCTACTGTGTTGGCTGCTCATCTTTGTCACCTCGTGTCTTAACATAAAATGCAATAAACATCTATACAAATGTTTCAAGCACTCTTGGGGAAGAAAACCTCATTTAAAAATAAAAAACATAGGAAAAATGAATGGATCCTTAATGGGGGAAAAATATGGCACACTCACTGCCACTGAGAAAGGAGGAGGATTCTGTAAGGCAAAGGCCTAAAAAACAGGATGAAAAGAACTCTGTTCAGAAGCAAGAGGGATTCAAGTGAGAAAGGAGCAAGTGAAGAAAAAATTCAGGGCAAATGTCTCAAAGCAGCTATGGTAAGAGCTCTTCAAAAATACAGAAGATATTTGGAAAAGCTGAAGGGAGAGGAAGGATGCCACCAAAGTTGCCTGGAAGTCACAAGCTGACAAGTTAAGGCAGGCTTTCAAAAACTGAAAAGTCAGGAAATGTCATTCTTCATAAACATCTACTGAGGCCCTGGGGTACAACAAAGGAAATCCACTACAGCTGCATGGCAATTGGTAAATTCTTGTTATCATGCTATGTGCCAAACTCCTTTCTCTTTGCTTCTCTAATTCATCTGTCAGTATGTGGGCATAATCCAGACACTGAAGGGACTTGTGTGCTAAAATGTCAATTGGGAGACAACCCTCAGCCCTTGATGGGGAGACGAATTTATAAGATAATTTCAAAATGCAGGGTAGAGGAGCAAGGAGCTTGGTTCTGGGAGAAAAATGTGGCAGAGAGTGGGAAAAAAAATGAGGTCTGTTTTCCAAAACACACGAGTTCAGTAATTAGCCCTAAAGCCATGGCTTTAAAGCAGAGAGCAAAGATTAATATCATGCTATCTGAAATGAATTTAATCCTATAATTTTGAGTAAATAATGTTTCGAGTTTCTACAAAACAGAGGTTCTACAGGAAAACATTAGTGACTTGAATTTTTGAAACATAAATGATGCAGTATGATGTGTGTTGAAGGAAGTGGATCAGTGCATATGTGTGTGTGTATGTGTATGCATGAAAACTTTATCTTTTTATTTTATTGACAGCAAATACAGTTTTGTTTGATCTCCAGAAGCTACAGAATAGGATGTGTGGGATTGCTGAGCTGGCTTACAGGCCAGAGAAACACAGAGAAAATGGGAGAAAAAAAAGCGATCAGTTTGCCTAGCCAGTGACAGCAAAACTTCTTCTGCTGCATTACCTGCACATCTTTCTTTGCATAGCAATCATCATATCTCTGGAATAAGACATAACTCTTTTCAAGACATTGTGTCTTGCTCTCAGCTGCTGAAAACCTGGTGGTCCAGGTAGGCAAGGATTTAAGCAAACCCAGGCTGGTGCTGCTCTGTGGATGGGGGAGCTGGGAGCAGCTGGCACGGACACTGCTGAGAGTGCATGATGCTGCCCAGGGACCCTCCTTTTCAGGAGTCCTCCAGAGCCTGAACCGAGCAGTTTTACAGGTGTTTTGTGCCCCTGAAGCCTCTTCCTTGTGCTTTCATGTCAGGCATACCTGCCTCTAGGGAGTAAGCCTTCCTTAAAGAGGGGGAGGAATTTGGTATTTGTATTCCTTTACGGTCTTTCTTATATCCCTGCTAATTATATCACTGGAACAAAACTAAACAGAACATTACACCACTTGTCCTTACAGGAGAAGGGATTTGGGTGAATTAACCTGCACAAAAGATGTCTGAAAGGCACATTTAGGTACATTTCTTCTGGGGAACATCTACCCTGCTCCCTTGACCGAAGGCAAATACAGATCACTAAAGTGAATAGCTTCTAAATACCAGTTTCCATTTGCAGCATTTGATGAGACTAGGGCAGGTTAATTTAAGTCTTAAAAGAAGATGATAAAACAGTTATCTTTTCAAAGACTGACATCAGTGCTAATCTCCTTTTTTTCTTATTTTCATTTTCTTATTTTTAAAGGTGACAAATTTGATGCAGTATTTATTACTCCCAATGGCAATACAATTTGCTTGAAAGCAACCTATAAAAACAGGGAATAAAAGGGAAAATACATGGGTTTTTTCTCATAAAAATGGTGTTGGATAGAAGATTTTAGGATTACTATTCCACCAAGCCTGTTTCATCTCTTATTTGTCTTTCCTCCATAAATTTACCACAGTATCACTAAGTAGATGTTTCAATGTGCCTCTGGGCATTACTCTACACCTAATAATCCTAAAGTAAATATATTGTGTGATTGGTACAAGGAAAGAAAGAAAGAAAGCCTGCTTTTATTTAGAGTGATATAAAAATCTCATGTGGATTTAAAAGGATAGAGCATTTCACTACAGATGTCCACAGTTTCAATTATAGTAGTGTTATCAGTAGCAGGTGGAACATTCATGTATTAGAAACTTTAATAAGAAAAAGTTCACAAGATTGTCTTCAGATAAGAAGAGCAAAATAAAGATAATAAACTCAGTAATAAACTCAGTAATAAACTATAAGGCCCCTTACATGCCTATTTTAACAATAATTTTCAGTTTCCTGCAAAACAAGTGATAATCCTTTTGTCAGGTGTGCACATTTGGAGATGGAGGATGCTATTTTCACATTGTTTAAAACAAAGGACATAATTGTGATGAAAAGCAAAGATTGCTCTCATTTTTCAGACCACAGCTCCCTTCCCTTGCTCAGGGTGCCCGCCGGTTTCCCTTGACACCCTTGCTTGCTTAGATTTTTGCTAGTAAAATAAATCATTAAACCCACCTCACTGTCTTCTCTGCTGCTTAGCATGAAGTGGGATGGCAGAGAGGGCACTCAGTGTCCGTGGTGCAGCTTGGTAGAACAGGGTGACAGATGGTCACAAAACCAATTTCTCCTCAAGAAGCAAGCCAGCAGAGAAACCAAGTGAATCAAAGAATGGTGAGAGGCTCTGGGGCAAAAGTTCCATTAGTGGCAGCTGAAGGTACTGGAAGAGAAAGAGGTTTCATGGAGAACCTTCTCCGTCTCCATCACTGCCAGAAAAGGGGTTGAAGCCAGGTCTTTTCTCCCAGGGGAAAAGTGACAGAAGGGAAAATTGTCCTTGAATTGCACCAGGAGGTTTAGACTGGGAAAACTTTCCACCCTGAAAGAGAAGCTGAGGATTGAAAGAGGCTCCCATCAGCATCACCATCCAGAGAAGAGTTCAATATATGAGGTGTGCATGGCATATTGTGCTACGATTTAGTGGTCATGGTGTTATTGGTTGAAGGTTGCACTTGATGTTGAGGGTAATTTCCCACATTTGTGATTATATAATTCGATATAATTTTGCCTGAATTGAGGATAAGGGTAGGCAGGATTATGCCTGCATTGAAACAAGTCAGATATTGGTCCAGGAAATCTTTTCACTGCACCATTTCACTACTGATGACCAATTAGATTTCCAGTAACTCCATGATTTTTTTTTCACATGCAGCTGAGTAATTTGTGATGAAAACGCTGATAAATCATCCACATTTTTAAATAAAATTAAAAAATTGTCCTCTTCCTGCTAGTCACAGAAGCCATCTAGCTTTCTAAGTAATGTTCCAAATTAAGGGGCAGAATGAGTTTATTTGGATGTTTAAGTGAGTAAAGATGACTGTTTTGCTTATTTTAGAATTTTTGGCTTGGATGATGTAAATTGTACTATTCATACATATTATGATCCTGAAACACTTGAAGTCAACCACATAAACATATGTGAAAATCTTCCTAAATCTTCTAACCCAATCATTCTTCTATTGCATTGCCCGGGGGTTTTCTTATTCTGGATCTATAAGGTCAGGAATCCCATATTTGATCTCTTGAACTGAAATTTTCTCTAGAAACCCTACAAAACAAAACAAAACAAAATAAAACAAAACAAAACAAAATGCAGAAAACTCAAAATGTTTTAGCTGATAGACCATTAGAAACAAAACAACCCAAAACTCAAACCTTTAATTTTACAGAAAAATAACTAGTTGGGCATGCTTCTCAATCAATAAAGAGAAACCCAAATCCTTCCATAGTAAGGCAATATTCCTGTGCTTGTTCTCCATAATAAGATTAGCCAGGCCTATAAAAGAACAAGTACATCACTACAAAGCATTTTAGGTTTTAATCTTATGAATTCAAATACTGGAGTCATAAAGGACCATTAATTTCCTTTCTTGTGGGGTGTTTTTTTTTGGAGCCTTTCTTACGACATGTCCAATTTAAGATGATGAGAATGATATGTACCAAGTTTTAGTACATGTAGCAGGCATTTGTCTCTGAAGTCTGAGAGCATGTGAGTCATCATAATGGCTTCAGGTTGTAAGAAACATCAATGATGAAAACATTAAACCACAAAAACAAGTTGGCCTTATAATGGTTCATTTACCCTGGAGAAAAATAAATAACTAGATGAATTCTCATTTAATAACTAGGAAGATTATCGTGGACTATTCATTTCATCTGGCAGATATTTGCAGGCTATCTCCTAGAAGGTTATTATTCCTACATCTTTATAAATGGCTGTATATATTTATTATTTTTTTATTACAGCCATGCTATTTTTCACTTTAAGATTCAAGGCAGGGAGATCTGTAGGCCAAAAGTAATGATATTTAACCATAGACGGACAGTGGGACAGAAATTACAAGAAGGTAAATAACAAAAAGTTTTATAACTGTATTAAAATCTATTAAAAATACCACAATAAAACATTAACATTTTTTCCCTGGGGAATTAGACTTTGTTGATAACTGGCCCTTGCAGGCTTGGTAGCTTCTGACATGAGTAATAATAACTCTGGATGTGAATAATAATAATAGTAAGATTTCAAAACAGCCAGTTCAGAGAGCTTATATTTTTTTGAAGCTAAGGTAATATTTGCTGGAAATTGATCAATTTACAGACAAGAAAGTGATCAAAAATGAAGGGAGATTTGGGTCCAGCATGTGCTGGGATATGGATGACAATTACAAGGAGTGAATTCTTGGAGTCAGCATATAATTAATTGATTGGAAACTTACACATTTAATCTGGAACTGGAAATTTTGCTCCAAGAGACAGTTTCCTGGCTACAGACTTCTGAACACTGTCTCTCAGAAACCCCTTTGGGCACATGCCACTTAGGATCATTTAGCAGCAAATGCTGAAATAACAGAGAATTTAGGTTTCCTTTCCCCAACAGGGATGCTGAGCTACAGAAATAGGAGTACTTTGCTCTTTTGTCAGCAGTGGATTAAATGTAATTTCAAGTGCAATGAGAAATATTGTAAACAAACTGCAATTTTTATGCTATACCTTAGGTTGAAAGTCAGTTTGGGTGCTTTATAACCTCACTCTAAATAATCCATCATGAAAGACAAGTGACTGCAAGTCTCATTAAGGAAACCTAGCTTTTAAAGTTGCTTTGAGAACTTTAGCTCTCCTCTTCAGGATTGTAATTCCTTCTGAATTGTGGCATTTGCTGTATCCACAACAAAAGTAGTGCACATTATTAGGTAAAATGATAAAAAACTTTTGGTGGTGCTGGCAAGCATAATTTCTGATCATCTTTTCCGTAAGTGAATATTCACTGGTCAGCTTCTTTCGTGAATCATCCCAATGAACATAAGATCACATAATATTTTTGGTAGGAAGGGATTTTAAAAAATTGTCTCATTCCAACACACAGCCATAGGCTGGGATATTTCCCACTAAACAAGGTTGCTTCAAGCCTTATCCAGCCTGGTCTTGAACACTTCCAGGGATGTGTTCACACTCTGGATAACCTGGTCCAGAGTCTTAACATCTTCACAGTTCAGAATTTTTTCCTAATATCGAGTCTAAAAATATGTCTTAGAGAGAAGGGATGAAACAGCCTTGTGAGTCAGTCCAGAGAGAGAGCTCTGTGTCTAACACCTCATGGAGGGCATTGGACACCTGTGTGAGTGGGGAATTAATAGTAGGAAGAAAAAGAGATGATGCTGAGATGAGGGCAATTCTGCAGGGAGACCAAGTATTCATGGAAGGACTCAGTGCTTAATATTTGGTGTGTTTTTTTGGTTGTTTTTTTTTTTTTTGTTAGCTTGATATTCAGATCTGAATGCAATTACATTATCTACTATTTTAGTTTCTACAACACTTCTGACTGGTTTAGTCAGAACAACCTCTGCAGTAAAACCAATTATTCCTAATAACTCTTGGAAAAAAGGGTGGTCTAGATGACTTAAAGGAGTAAAACATAACAAGCACCCTTGGAAAGAATAAAAAGAGGATTTTAAACATTGATTTGTAAAGAAATTGTAGAAAAAAATGCAAATTAAAAAAAAATTATATTTCTTGGTGGTAATGAAACTACAATTATAGCAGATTTGGCAAAGCATCAAATTATGTCCTTGTAGCTCATAGGTAGAGAGGGTGACAGATGTGAGATACATTGATTTTAATATGCCTTTATACTTGTCTTTTGACATTCTCACAAGCGAATAAGAAAAATTCAAGTGCAGTTTATCTGCACCATTCTTCAACAGTTGTATCCTTACATTCATCCATCAGTAGAAAAGTGACAAACTGTAGAGACATTGCATCCAGGAGTCCAATTACAGTCTCTTCCAAGAGAGGATTTCATTTCATTATGAATTACATCAGTGGATGGCTGCCCATGTAGGTGGTACAAGGAGATCTGCAAGGAAACACATAGCAAGTACACTACATGGTAGAATGATAATTCAAGCTGATTTTGAGAACTAGTAAAAATTATCTGAATTTGGATAATATTACTGGATGAATAATATAGAGAGAAGGTTTTTTAGCTTGAAGAAGAGAAGGTTAATAGTTGGATTTTGGGATTTTTTTGTGGAATTTAGAAATCCCACAATTTTTTCTGTGTAGCGTTTTAAAGAAGCAAATCAGATTGAGAGTAACAAATAAAATTATCATAATTTCATAATTTTGTGCAGGTTAAATAGGAACAAGATACAGGATACTGCTCTGGTTTATTTTTTGGTTTTTTTTTGATGCTTTTAAGAAAAAGTGAAAGCCTTTGGGAAAGATACTTTTGATCTTTTGCCTTGTTGGGGAAAGCACACGGTCTCTTTTGGTTCCTTCAAGCTCTGTGTTGTTGTGACATTCTAGTTTTACCGGGAGTTTAGCAGCTCCCCTTATACACGCTGAAGAACACACAGGGATTTCTGTGTCTGTAAGCAGTGGAGAAATATCAAGGATATAGAACAGATCCTGGGTCTGCCAAATGGAGAAACCTTATTGGAAAGTTCATGGGTGAAAAGGAAAGTAGAACAGCCATGGAATATATACTGATTCTTTTTACCACTACACAGTTAAATCTGGGGGCCATATAAATTGGTGGTATTAATGTGTAAATTGCAGAATGAGGTATTCAGAAGGATTACTGAAAATTATGGAGTCAAGAGAGATAAATAAGAAGTAGAGGACATGACTTCTATTTCCTGATTATTATGGGTGTGCTGGGTGACTGTTAGAAATATAACCCAGAAAAAAGATAGGGATGAAAAAGTAATAAACCTACAAGGGAGAACACCTTGAGGAAAAAGAGGATAAAGCTGTGTACCCCTTCTAATTCTGTAAAAGAGTGAAGAATAGTTTTACACGTAATGCATGAAAAGTTGTCATTATGAGCTGCACTGGAGAAACTCAAGTAAAGTGGCAAACAACCTGTTCTTTTCATTAGTGAAGTAAGGCTGTGAGCAAAGGTGGTGATCAGAGGGAATTCATGGTAACTCACATAAATGAAGAGTGCCAGTGAAGGAAACATTGAAGTTTTGTTCATCAAATGAAGAGAAGGGCATTTGGACAGCTAAGAATTGTCTGAGCTCTCAGCAGAGAGGTACAAGGCACCTCCTTATGGTCTGGACAAAACTTAAACACATAAGCCTTATAGAAGACTTCACCCCCTGGCCTTTATGTGTGCACAGCATGAGGGATTAAGAATGCAATAAACTTCCCAGAGAGAGTGAAACCACAAAATTAAATCTGAAGCAGCCAGCAGGAATCTCAAAACCACTGTGGAAATGGAACAGAGACTTGAGGAGTGGAACCTGGTTTAGAAAACTTCTCATTACATGGAATAATTTAACTGCCATGCAAATCTGCTTTGTTGTCTCATTCTGTCTTGCATGAGGAGCATTAAATCAGATTCCAACAGCTGCGGAACCTGTTAAATTAAGGTGAATTTTTTTGTAATGAAAAATTTTGGAGGATTACTCACATCTTTCCCTTTTTTGGAAAGAGATAGGTCTCTTTGAAGTAAAATCCTATGCTTTAGCAACAGTCCATGGAAGTGTCAACTCAGCCTATTTTATTGTGTTGATTCAATGCCTTCTCTTCTGGGAAGGAAAAGAGCCACCACACATGGCAATACATGTGTGCATAAACCTCCATGTACACATGCTCTGTCCTGAGCAGAAAGGTCAGATCAGAAGGTTGCAACGAGAAAAAATATCAACAAAACACCATTTTCCAAGAGGTGGAAAATAATATTACATGTGATGAAGGTTTTATCTGCAGCTGTTGGTTCTGGTCAGACAACACTGAGTGAAACAGACAATGGAAGCAGGGGGCTGGTGTAGCTGGGCTCTGGGCTGGTGGAGGTACAGGAATAACTCACAGAGCCTGGTTTGAGGTCCTTGCTCTACCTGTGCATCATAAATCAGAGCTGGTATATTTTTAATACAAATTATTGCAAAAAATCCTCCCAGCCTGGTTTCTTTTATACAAGTATTGTGCAACCCTACCCAGCTGAGCTGTACATAATGCAGGGCAGATTTTGTCTCTATCAATATTATTTTAACCCTTTTAAAATAAATTGTACTTCATACAATCTTTACCTGCAGAATGCACAAAAAATATAGATTGGGTGACCAGTTTCGTTTGAAAATGTTTACATGCTGTTCTGATAACCAGTTCTGAAACCACAGGCTGAGCAGTCCTTTCTTTTCCTCTCCTGGACACCACAGCTCTTTTCCATCCCTTGTCCCACGGGTCTTGGTTAGCAGAATATGATTTGTGAACATGTCCAGTCCAATCCAGGAAGGAGCAACCTTCTCCTACAAGCTGCCTGATTTATTTGGTGTTGCAAAGAATAAAGTCCTAACCTCAAAAGGAAACATCTCTATTATCATGCCTAGTCATCCATGTAGGGTGATGGTTAATTATTTATATAAATTTATATCAATTAAAGACAGAGCCCTTCAGCTAACAGCAAGCTGCCAAAGGATTTTGTTGGTTTTATTATCCCTAAATTAATATAACGAGTTTCATCTACTCTCTAAAAGAGTCTACATAGACAGGCTGCAGGTGGAGGTAACTCTAAATGCATTAAAATCTGTTTTTGTTTTGATATTACCATACACAATTATTTCAAAAGAGTAAATTTTGGGGTTTTCTGTATATTTCCAACTGGAGCCAAGGCATTTTTTCCAATTGCAGTTTTGGCACTTCTGTTGTCTAAGGCAGTACTTTTATTTTTTAATGCAGAAGGAAAAGACAGGAAGTATTTTCTTCAAGGGAAAAATGCCTTTGCTTGGCCAGCACCCCAGGTAGAACAGCACCTTATATTCCTCCAGGAATTATTAGGAAGCTCTTTCTGCCACTGCTGCTCTTCTTTTCACCTCCTTGGCTGGCTGATGTTTTCTTAAATGCCAGCTGACACTGAGAGGAATAACTTCTGATTTGGATGGTAAAATATGCTTTGATGTCCTTACTCATTTTGTGGAGGCTCCAAGACTTTATGCCTCTCAGCAAAATCACAGCCAAGCACTACACATTATGGAAATGTGTGTCATTTTCTTCCTAATTTTCTCCTAGCATGATACTTTCTGGGACTTTTTTTCCCCTGTTAATTTTCTTTTTCCTTTCTAATTAAGAATATGTTTTGTTCTGGTCTGGACATGAGGTGCTATTGTGACATGATTATGTTTGCTTTTGTTTTTCCTTTTCCCAGGGTCACAAGAAGAAATTATTTGGCTTCTTCCATGTTCTTTTATCTAAAACATTTAAGAACAATATATTTTAAAACCTGTTATTTTTCTTTTCTTTCCTAAAAAATAACTTGCACATTGTAACTGAACTGCTTTTAAGACCAAAATTTTTGACCTATTAGATTGGAATCTTACAATGTTATTGGATTTGGATATACAATGCCAAGCTTTGAATGAATACCATGCATGTTGCCTGAGCTCTTGAGCTTCAAATCTTCCTTTGAATAGATTACAATAAGCTGAGAACTAAATTGGAGTTTTGAAAAAGTTTCAAGACCTTTCTCCATTGAGAAGACAATTTTAGCATGTCCCATATTCCAATCATCAATAAAACTCTGATTTATGTATCCATACACTGAGACATTTCCCACTGAAGTAATTCTGTACATGATTAAGTTTTTCTGAAAGCTTAGCACTTTATCTAATTGTTTCCATAAAGGTTTCACTTCCCAACTTTAGCAGCTTATTAAAAAAAAAAAAAAAAAAGGCCCAAGATTGGAGACCCATAAGCTTCTTATTTACAGCCTTCCTCATTAAGGTGCAAGGTCTGTAGCTCTCAGTAGGCAACCAGGCATAATCATCCCTGTCTTTTCCATGTTCTACTCTGGGGGAAAACTGATTATCATAAATAGCTTGTTTGCAAGAGTTTTTTTGTCTTTTTGTTTTTCTCCAATGCTCTTCCTCCATTCAAGTTACTCGTGGTCCCACTATTGCATGCTGGAAGTTGCAATGCTAATACTAAATATATAAGCACAGCAAGTTCTTCCTTTCCTTTGCTTAGTGTTGTGTTGACTGATACAAGAGTCATATAGAAAGAAATCACAGAATGGTTGTAAGCAACTCTAAAGTTCATCTCATTCCATATCCTGCTATGGGCAGGGAAATCTTCCACTCTCCCAGGTTGCTCCAAGACTCATCCAGGCTGGTCTTGGCCACGCCCAGGGATGGGACAGCTACAGCTCCTCCAGCCAACTCATTCCACTGATATAAGGCTGTTTAATTGGAGCTTCACACAAATTGAACCTAGATTAGTTTTAAATTCCTTAAAAGATATTCCTTGATGGCTGAGAGACTGATTGGGTTGGTTGATACATTATTACTGCTTGACTGCAGTTTCCTGTGGGTAAGCTAAAAATACTCTTTGGAAATTCTCTTACTTTACAGAGACATAAAAAGAGATGAGATAAAGAGATAAAAAGTCATGAAACTTACCTAGGCCTGGGCATAAATACTGGTGTACATAAGAATTTTAACGGGTGAAGGGGGCAAGACAAAGCCTTTTGGTCATACAAAATGTCACATGCAGAAATGACTGTGGTCTATTTTCACTCATTTCGTCTGTAATGAATGTTTCAGTGGTTTTATATACACAGAATTATGACCACAAATGCCTGTTTAATGACCTGCAGCTAATGAAAATTGAAGCAATGAAGATGTCATCCCTGTTCCTTCCAAGTTTACATAGCACAAATATTTTTCAATCCTTTACTGCATCTTTGAAGGAATAGGTTAGTGATTTCTGAGTCCAAGCAGGAAACAGTGATATAATCTGTTCTCATGGGTGTACTTCCTTTATCACCCTTTTTGCTATGCTGTTGTTTCATACACTGCCCTGGAGGCTGGGTGGGTCCTCAGGGGGACAGTGTAAAATACTGCACCATCCAACAGACAGTGTTTCACTCCTGTTTCATTTTAATGGGGACAAATGTTGAGACCACGTACAGCAGGAAGCTTTGGGTGCAGTAATTCCATAGAGCTTAAGAAAGAGAATCTTTGGGAGTTCTGCAGGCACTACCTTAAGTACTCATCTGGGAGGTGAGCACCTTATGATCTTTAATGTATTTAACTCCACAACACCCCTGAAAAACAGGGAAGTGCTGTTATCACTAGTTTATGCTTGAACGACTAAAATGCTAGGACTTAGGCTAGAAAAGATATTGTACCATCAGCCAGGGAATACATTTTTGGGTGGAAAATCTCATGCTTTCTTCTTGCATAAAGGGAAAAATTGTGACTATAGGCACATAAGGATTAATGAGGTGACTTGTTTGACATTAACAGCGCTGCTTGAAGAGAGACAAGATGCAACTGCAGACCTGACTAACACTGTCACCACAGGACCGGCTTGGTCCTTCCTTTGAGCTTCTTTACCCGAAAACATAGAAGCTATTTTGTTCTCAGGTCACCTTTTGCCTTCGAAATTTTTTCTCCTAGTGACCATAACCTAACAGGCAAAGGACAAATTTCAATTTATGAATGAGTTCAAAGTGCTCCTACAGTGGTTATATCTAGTCCTGTAAGTGCAAGGAAACTACTGAATTCCTTTCTGCCAGGACTATGGTCTTGCATTTTATTTTACTGAGAGGACAATTTATAGGAGACATAATAAAAATACTTAGAAGACAGAAACACTTAAAAATTAATTTAAAAAAGTAAAAGGTCAGAAAGGATGTTTGGTATGGGCTTGACAGCTGGAGTAGGATGTGAATGCAGCGAGGGGAACCTTATCCAAGATATAAAGCTAAAATCTGAACAGACACAGTAAGACAGAGGCATGTAGTGAAGTCAGTAATTACATCTGCCCAATAGGGATATGAAAATTCAGGTATCAAGGTTACTTTGAGAGTCCTTTCAGTGGGGGAATATAGCAACAGAGATAGTGAGACTGTTTGTCTCAGAAACATAATTGTCACTAAACTTGTAGGACTGTGACAGCCCCCACATCTGGCAGCATCACCATTGGAAATAATAGGGTAATTTTTTGTCTTTACTCAATATCAGTATCCAGCAAGATGGAAGGAAGCCTGCTTCCTTCAAAATACCATGGAGAAAACTACCATGAACAGGATATAGCCATGGACAGGCAAAAGTACAGAGTTTGCAAAGTACAGTACTACCCAGGACACTCAGAAGGGCTCTGTGGAGGAAAATGATGCTCAGCAGCTTCACTCATGCCTCCTCAGCAGAACATGTGCTTCAGATTTCCTACATTTTGGAAAACATTACCTCATCCAATCTGTAAGTTTAAAGTGACATCAAGAAAAACACCCCATTCTTATGAAACCTGGATATCAACAAAGATTTGAAGCATTCTGACTCTGTGGAACCAAAAAAAAAAAAAAGTCCAAAAATTATCGATATGGGCTAATATTGGAAAGGAAAATGTTTTTGCTTTAGCAGTAATAAAGTATAAATCAAGCATGAAGATTAAAGCAGAAACAAGAGGATGGATTAAGTATTATTGAGCTGGTGCAGAGTATGGTGGGCAAGGAGTCTTTTTGCAGGGCAAATCCATGTTTTTCAACATGTCTAACATCCTTGACAAACATTACTAGCAACATAGGATGCTTTCAACCTGAAGTTCTTCAGACTTATTTGTTCTCTGCTTTTTGTATAACTGCCTTCTATTAAGACTGGGGAGGGAAGAGTCCGTGCTGCTGGCTGCTTCTCTGTAAGCTCAGAGTTTATGACTGTAATTTTTTGTGGTTGTTTGTGTTTTTTGGATTGAGCAATTTGAAAATAGGTGTTGTGTAACCTATGTTTATGAAATGGGCAATTATCTAGGACACTAAAGGACACCTAGGCTTCCTATGCTGTTTGTGTAAAATTGATTGAATGAGACCAGGATCCAATACCTTCCCCTTGACACAGAACTTGTGATGGACTATAAATCAGATACTGCCTCAGATTATCTGTGTCCACACCAACACTGTAAAAATGAAGCATTAACTTTTGAGATTTTTTTATATTGCAATGAATTATTTAGAAACATTTTTTTTCCTGATTCAGTCCCACTCCAAACCTTTAAAATATTTGAGGACTTGCAGTTATGAATATGTAAAGAATAACAAAAATATTTTTAAAATGGGGCCAAGACCAGGAATAACATTATGAACACTGAGTTTTAAGAGGATTTATCTTAAAAAACACAGAGAACATATATGAAAAACTCAGTGTCTAATGAATTTTCAGCACACACTTCCTGATGTTTCTTCAAGTAGCAGCTGCTAACACATCAACGCATTTGTATATTCTCATTCAGCTTAGTTGCATACATTAAAAGAACACTGAAGGGAGTTTCTGCTTATACTTCTGTGAGAATTGTATTATTTTACTGTCCCTGAAAGATGAACAAAGGCAGTAATCTATATGAGCATGGACTCAAATACTCTGGCCAGTAAAGGGTTATGGAAAAATCTTTCAAGAAATAGATGCATTGAAGTAAATGTCCTGGCAGCATTTCAGCATCCTGAAATATGTCTGTTTCCCTGGCAATTTCAACCTCAGTGTCTCATTTAAGTTTGATGTGGCATTTTTTCTTTCCTGAAGAATTTAGGTGAGAATACTCTGGGCATCTCAGACAAATCTCACTGGGGGTGGTGAGACTTTGCACACAACCAAAAGTAACTCAGTAATTTTATTGAGGATCATCACCTGTCCTTGTTGTCTACAGGTCCCATGCCAAAATATCACTGAACAGGGTCCCAGAAATTACAAGACTGATATGAGTCTGTATGTGTAGCCAAATATAGGTAAGTTTTTTATTTTTCCATGAGATCTAACTGCTGCAGTAAGGTAGGAGATGTGTTGAAACCCTTCTCCACAGAGAAGACGTAATGAAAAGGCTTTGGTAGTACCTGTTGGCTGGTTACCCAAGATATTGGTTACACAAACAGGACTTACAGCTCATGATAGCACAATAAAAGGTGATTAATGCAGATGCTTAATGAACAGGGAAGATAAAAAATGTTAAATCACTAACCTGAAATCACATCACTTAATTTATTGCAAATGCAATAAATTTAGAATTTAGTCATGCAGGAAAATTAGGTGTGGGGTTCTCAGCTCAAAAAGACACAAACCTGTAGGACCAAGCCCCAAGGAGGCCACAGAGATGTTCCAAGGGATGGAGCTATTGGAGACAGGCTGAGAAATATGGGGCATTTTGACCTGCAGAAGAGAAAACTCCAATGAGACTTAAAACCCCTTGCAGTCCCTAAAAGTGGCTTATAAAAAAGATGGAGAGTGACTTTTTTATAAGCACATAGTGATGGGACAAATGGAATGGGTAAAAGTGAAAAATAAGAGATTTTTAGTAGATGTTAGGAAGAAATTCTTCCTCTGGAGAGTGGTGAGTCCCTGACACAGAGTTCCTAGAGAAGCTGTGGCTGCTCCCTCCCTGGAAGTGATCCTGGACAGATTGGAGGGGGCTTGGAACGAACTTAAGTAGTAGAAGGTGTCTCTGCCCATGGTAAGGGATGGAGTGTGATAAGCTTAATGTCACTTACAAACCAAACCAATCCATGATTCTATGAAATATGTACTCTCAGAACATGATTAATTTCACTGAAGAACTAAACCTCCATATAGAGGTATCTCACTATCCATTTCCCATGCAAGCAGTTGCCAGTGAGTGATATCCTTATTTAGGTTATACAGGTGGGAGTGTAAGCATTGGCAAGATAAATGCTTTTGTTGTTTGTTTTTATTTGTTTTTTGGTAATTTATTTTGGGGGTTTTGTTTGTTTGTTTTATTGGGATTTGTTAATGTTTGTTTGTTTGTTTTTCAGGTAATTTCTTATCTAGTTAATATTTATTTTCTTATGTCTTTCACTTTGTATTTTCACCATGAGATCTTTTGAGTTTTGCAGTAATGTCCCACAAAGACCAGCAGGGAACACTTGACTTTCCATACTCTAATGAATTCCCTTAGTAAATTCACACTGGTTTTGGCCTATAATGAACAAATTAGCTCCCTGGGATGGCAAATGCAGACATGAAACAGAGCTCTACCCTTCAGACCCCATAGGCTTGGGATCTCATGGATGCAAGCCACCCTATGCCATTTAGGCTAAGAACCCAGATACTGTAAAAGATGTGGATAACAAAGATTAGGCACAAATAGCCTGGTCCAGACTCAGTTGTCTCTGGACTTTGGAGTCATGTGTGGTAGCTCTTCTCTGTATTTCTGTGAGGAGAAGTAGGGAAGAGCGAAAAATGAAGAAAATGTTGAGGAAAATATCTTGTATTTACTCACTGCATCTTATTAAGTAATCTTGTTATTTTCTTGCATTGCTGCCACGAGCAGATTTCTTTGGATGAAATAAAACCCAAGGTACTATTATCAGTGAGGCAAATCCTCACTGTGTTTATATTTTTAAATAAAGATTAAACACATACAACTCTTTAATTTTAATGAGTTTGGATCTGTTCTAGCTGGGTTGATTTGTTACCCCAAATCCTTGTGCCATCATATTAATGGCTGCTTGTATCAAGAGGCGCACAGGGTAATCCCCCATCTCTGGCAATGCCAGCTCTGCAGTAATTGCTGTGTAATTAATCAGACATTGCTGCTGGATTGGGAACATTGTAGTCTGATGCATAATGAAATTTATTAATGGTGTCCTGCATAATTTATGGGATCAAACTGTACTAATGTAGATATAACATATAAACATTTTTCTTTCATTAAGTCTATGAACTAGCATGCCATGAGAACCTAAGGGCTGGGATCTTTAATTTTTCCATTTGTTGTTAAATTGGTCCATTTTAGCAGATGTACAGGAATAATTATTTTCCTGTAAAACCCTAAAAGCAGCCACTCCTACAAGGAATATTTGTAAACATTCTGTTCTGTGGTATTTATATTCCCCTTGTTCTTTATCTGACTGAGATTTGAAATCCCACTAGGACAATCATCAGCAAAGAATAGCTCCTACCCCAGGTAGATGACATTTTATAAGGACAAAAAGGAGCCAGGAAAAGGAGACATCCCTCGGTCTCCTAAGTGAAGTTTTGAAGACTGGACCTAAAGAATGAAAAAATTAATAACCAGATGCAGAAAAATATTTATCCTGGTACCTTTCCTAATTGACTATTTCTATTGAACTCCTCTGCTCTTGGAGATATACATATACTTAATTATGTGACCAAAATGAAAGATATATGGTTAGGACTGCAGAAGAAAACAGAAGAAATAGGTAAACAGAATAAATAGGGTTTAAACTGGCATCTTTTTAATCACAAAGTATTTACTTTAGGAATAAACAAACAACTTTCTTTATAAGTGGTTTTCAAAGTAAGATTTTAAAACAGCAAAGTTAGATACAAATATGTGCAGCCGCAAGCACCCCCTGACCAGTTTGTTAAAGGAAAAATTACTTCAAACCGAAATTACTCCAACCAAAACACATGCCAAATTTCATCTTTACTTTAATTTTTATGGGTGTTGCTATGAACACCTGAATATAGTGTTTTATAATGGCTCCTCTGACAGGCTGTTATAACTTCAATGGTACTAACAATACTACTATAATTAGTGACTTTTGTATTGTATTAACAAATGCCAGAGTGTGCTACCAGTCTTCCAGATGACTTATCCAGGTTTTAATTAGTGTCTATCTTTCTTTTCTTTGTGGAGACATATACTTACTAAAATGGCTCGATGCTTTGCACCATGTACAGGTCAAAATATCCACCTGTCAAGTGGGTTTAGAGCTGCATGGAAGGAGGAAACGACTTGCAATGTTTTATTAATGGAACAGATTGCATATTTCTCTAAATAGAAATGGGGAGAATTGTGTGACAGATGGATCAAAACCTTCCTGTTTTTGAAAACCAACAGATGAGGCAAACTTCTCTCTATGGCACTAGCCAGATAGCAAGATGCTGATTAACCAGACCTGAATGAATCTTCTGCCCTTTGGCTTGGAGCATTCATGAGACACTTAAGCACAGAGTGATTTTTCTGTATAATATTTTACATCTGAGCAATATGGATGTGGTGTATGTGTATGTACACGTTTGCATTTAAATACATATATAAATATCAATGCAGACACTCACATTAAAGTAGCATTCTAAAAGAATTTCAATTTTCATAAGGAATTGTTTCATAATCAATGTTTAGGGGGCCTTTTACTAATACTGGAGTATGCCCAGGATCAATACATTTATGTATGAGTAATATTGCCTAATTTAGTAGGAAGTCCTACCTACTATACATTTAGAGACTTCATTACAGGCTATCAGCTTCATGTTGCTGAAAAGAATTTACCAGATTTTGAAACATCTCCCATGGCACAGTAGCTATTGTACAGAGTGAGAAGAGCAGTCCAGTCAAACTGGAATAGCAGAATTCCTTTAAACAAGTTGTTAGCCACACATTAATCATTATCGTTTCCATCCCACTAAGAGCTACACAATACTTCATCTACTGGATGAAGATATGGAAATACCACTCTTTACTGTGGTCTCCATGAGTGCAGGAAGGTTTATTTGTTCCTACAAATATCACAGATTTCAAAGGCACTGCTTCCACGGTCTAACAATAAAAGGTGTTTTTAGTTGTTTGGTTTTTTACTTTTTTAAAAAACATTTTAAGTGTAAAATGCAGATGCCAAATACAAAGAGCTGTCATTTACTCATGAAAGAGCACATCAGGACCTTTGCTGTCACTTAAATAGAACCTCAAAGAAGCTGCTGATGCAATAATGTACATTCCGGAAGCAGCGTGAGTGAGGGAGGACAGGCACAAAATCCCCCAGGCTCCAGGAGGAATCTGGCAGATGAATCTGAGTATGAGGATTGATCCCTAGATGCGCTCCCAGGAAGAGCAATAGAAGTGATAAAGGCACTGAAACAGTTCACACACTCTGCACTGGAGGATGAATTACATGCATAATGTGTGTTTTTAGCACAGTCAAGTTAAGGGTTTGACACTCTGTAAGAAACCAATATCTTGTTACATAGAAGTCATAATAGCTCCTCCTGGTCCTAAAATCTCCACATCTGGCATTTATTCCTAAAGAACAAGTCTTATGGGACATGTGTATCTATTTCTGTAATGGAGAAAGGGGGTGAGGGAAAGCAGTTCATTGCCAGCCTGAGGGCAATTTGCATAAATACAAGTCAGAACCAGGAGGGCTTTAGCAGTTTTACTCTTTAGCTGACCATAGCAGAGTTCTTTGGAGGAGATGTGATAGAGGATTTATTACACTTTACAACCCAGGAAATACTAACATATTTAAAGAAGATGCTCCTATGACTCACAAAATGGTGTGCTGGCTCAAATAATATTTGGGACTTTGTAGAATACTGCAAGACAACATTCATTCCAGCATCATGAAATACATCTCAAACTACCTTTGTGATATGTTCTATCACAGGAATGTAGGATTTTTTAGTAACTGGTTACAAGGCAATTCCTGGGACCAAAAAAAAAAAATTAACCCAATGGAAAATTGCAGATACATTAACAGGCACTAGCACAGCAATAACTCCTTACTGCACTCTAAATTGTGTGAAGTAGTTTATGACCTCTAGGCTTTTTCCTCTCCTTTTAACTCTGCAATGCTTAATAAAAGTTATACTCAAACTGTTACACTGCCTTAGAAAATAAGAATTTAATTATGAACACCCCATTTAATGCTGGAGGAGTACGGTGTCTACAGTTTCTTTAAAGCATCAGTGAGGCAATTTCACTGCTGCCAATTGAACAGTTATACAGAACACATCTAAATGTTCTAAGTCATTGAACCCTTGGAGAGTTTCTGCTTCATTAACTGTTTACATGGTGACCTCAGTAGAAGGGCTTTAGCCTAATGAAATGCTTGCTTTGCATACTGTTGTGGGCAACAGAAGAATATCTGTTCCTGATTATTCTTGATAAATCAAAATTTAGGAGTAACTCATCAGCTTGCCCAATACTGCCCCATCAGCTCTTGCTGTGTTAATCTCTCAAGAACTTCTGTAAGGCTGCAACAGACAACAATAAGGTGCCCATGTCCTGTACCCTCCATCTTCCATAAAGCCAGTCAGATATTTTCATTGATGTTTCATGAGCATATTTCAAGTACTCTGAATCCTGGACTTTGCATTTGAATGAGATAACTACTTCACTTGTTTTTAATGATTCTGTTATTTGCCTCATGAATCATAATGCCAAGGAAGCCCTTGATATTTAAATTTTATGGCACTGTCTTCCAAAGTAACAACTTTCTAAGTCAGCACAAAGTGAGGAGGAACAATTTACCTTACATGAGCTGCTATTTAGTTGACAAAAATAACCCCTCGAAGAACACTGACTAGCCACATTATTACCTTGGGTATCCCACTATGGGGCTGCGCAGAACAAATAACACTCACTCATCTTCTGTTCATATACAACAATATGGATAAATAAATGGCATAAGCTTAAATTTCATGATAAGAAATAGCATTTGATAGATGCATCCCAGCTACCATGTAACTCACTATAAGTCAGAAATCCTTCACTATATTTCAGTAGCTTTATTCTGCAATCCAAAGGCTAATGCATCTTTTTGTTGATGAGATAAAGCTTTCATGGTCTCCAAACATGATAATGGCATAACAATTAAGCCCATGTAGCTGACAAAGGCTCTCTCTTCCCCTTTTCCATTCAACTTTTATTTACTACCTATTGAGGTGAAAAGTGATCTGTACCTATATGTCCAGATTATATATAAAATTACACAGGAAATTTTAATCCTCACATTCTGTATAGGTAAGGAAAACTAGACTACACTATCAGAAGGACATTCTTGCTCTGGTAGCAAATTATGGGTTGTAACTGGAGAAGGAGATGTACTTTAGTCCTCTGTAAGAATACCATTTTTCCCTGGAGGACAGTTGCTTAGTGGTGTGTGCTGTCTGCTATTAAAAGCTTTGAGCAAGGGTCTTCTGCTGCTTTTTAAAATGCAGCTTTGCTATTGAGCAGGAGGAAGGCGTAGAGCAAAGCTAAACCACAAGGGTTCTGTGGTGCTTTGCACAGCAGGGATTTTCCCGGCCCCTGCACGGACCCAGGCTCCTGGTTCAGAGGGCTCTTTGGCAGTCCTGCAGTGGGTCTGCAGCAGCTTCAGTGCACTCATTGAAAGCTCCTCTTTTCTGGGAGAGTCTGTTTTCCCCTCAAGAACTATATTTCTGTGGAAATCCACAGCTCTGACAGCTTCTAGCACCACAGTTCCCTGCAGTATTTCCTGCACTGTGGCTGTTCAGGCTGTTAAAAGGAGGCTTTGCAATCCAGGACAATGGAGTGAAGATGTGAAGACAAGTTGGACCAGATCTCTTGATGGTGGGAACTGACAGAGTTCCATTTATTTTGATTCTGTAACATCAGCCACTGCTGTCTGAGGGATCAGTCATGAAACAATAAAACTTTCCCTATTTTGAAAAAACCTGTGGAAAGAAGGAATTTGTTTACAATAAATTTTATTTAAGTCAATAATATTCAAGAAAGAACCAATTTTTTCTTTAGGACAGTTATGTTTTCAATATTTTTTTTAAATATCAAGTTTTAGGCAGAGTCTTAGGTTTTTGGTGGATAAAGTTTTTAAATATGTAATTTCTTCATAAATATATAAATGCAGAAAAACTATATAGATATTTCTATGTCTTTTACCCTGTCCTTTACTTGTAAATAGGACTTTAACCTTCAGGGGTTTTCTATGAATCACATAGCAGAATAAACCTATGAGTTTTTAAATTCTGTGAAAATACTATACAAGAAATAGTGCAAATCTAAAAATAGCAAAAGGGCAAGAAAATTTCCCATTCTTTTGTAGGGCCATGTGATATGCTTACCTACAAAAATACCATCTACTCAAAGCATACAGACGTAACTTATTAATTTGATATTTAATTGTTCAAATATCTTGATTTTTGTAAATATGCTCACCTAGATAAGATATTTCCTTTTTTCCTGAAAATTGATTAATGTTACATTTAATTTTGAGCAAAATATTTGGGTTTTTTTAAGCACATTAAATTGAAGTATATTTTGCCTTGATTCTTTCAAGTTGTTGTTGTTTTTTTTTTCTAGCAATGTAAAATGTTTTCTAAAACCAGCCTAAATTAATTGATTGTAAATACTAGCAAGTGACACTTGTTTAAAAAAAAAAAAAAAAAAAAAGGAAAAATCAGTTTGAAAGAATATGTTGCTACTCTTCTGAAGCAGTATCATTTTGGTCACAGTTATTATATTACAGATGGCACATTCCATCTATCCACTGACAAAGTGAAAATGAAGAATGTTTCATTTAGGTCTGCCATGCAGATGAAATGTCAACAAACAGATTTTTTATTTTCCTTTAACTGCTAAAAATGAGGAGAGGAGAGGAGAGGAGAGGAGAGGAGAGGAGAGGAGAGGAGA
>QUSF01000029.1:4314869-4330893 GCA_003676055.1 Chloebia gouldiae
AAAAAACCCATCCTTGCTAGAACTGGTGAATATGAAGTGTCTTTGATTTGGTCTTAGTCTAACTGTACTGAATTGTCCCAACAGTAATGCAATCACTATAGCCAGTGCCTTTTGCATTATTATTTTGGCTTCTACAAACAATAAGATTTGATGGGTCCCTACAGTGATTATCCCAAGAACTGATATGCAACCAAGAGTGTTTTCTATCTAGATATTGAAACTATTAATTGCCTTGATGCCATTGAAGTCATAATCTACCCCAGCAGAAGTGGCTGGATATAACATCCCAGTACTCCCCAGACACTTTAAAGCTTATTTTAAATGTGGATTAGTGCATCATTTTTTCAGAGGTCAGCAAAGATATAACCATCAGGAAAAAAAAAAAAAAACAAAAACCAAGATTTAAAATTGTAATCAAGGCTGAGAAGGTTACATACAGAGGCACAGTAAATACGGATAGTTCTTAAAATTTTATAGAGATAATAATGGGCCTTAATTTTTTTCTATTTTTTTTTCTCCTGAGGAAATGTTCTGAAAACAGCACAGTTGCAACAGGGTGTCTAACACAGCACTGATAAAACCTCTGCTGCTTTCACTGGAGAAGAATCTAGAGAAGGGCAGAAGCATACTGTCTCCATCTCCAGAAGAGAAACATTTTCCTATGGTCTCCAACACCTCTAATGACCTGAGGACATGCATAAGAACATTCCCACACCTTTTCCTGTGGCTGAAACTCATGAGTTATGAATAACAGCTGCTTCCCTCTGTCCCACAGCCCATGTTTTGTATTGTCACACAACTCAGCTCTTTCCTCTCCATTTGCTCTCTGAAATGGATGTGAGTGATTATAAAATGATCTGAACTGTCCATAGAACTTTCACAGCAAGAAAGTCGTTATTAATTATCAAATTAAAAACTGCATTTTTAATGTAGCTTAATGACTGCATTAAACCTCAGCTTTCTTGTATACTATCTGAATAAACATTAGAAAACATAGTTGAAACACATAACAGAAATCTGATAGTGGCTATATATCTTCCATAGCTAATATACAACATTCCTTGTGACCAAAGAGATCTGTCTGTATTAAGAGCATTGCCTTCTGCCCTCTTGAAATCTGCATCGAGACTGTATCTTCCAGATACTTAATTTGGATTTCATGCACCATTGATCCTACATTGCCGTAGGCAGTACACATAAGATAGGAAACAGGTGTGGTCCTTGCCCAGAGAACAAGTAGGGGTAATCTCTGTTTCCATCACTTCTTAGCTGAAACTGTGATCTTCACACTGCTTAACAAAAGTCTATAAATGTCTGCTAGCATGGCTATTCCTGAAAATGTAAGAATGAAAGTTATTTTTCCTTGCATCACCCTGCTAGAAATCATAAGGCTAAGAGAGTTTAGAGGTATCATAAGAGTTTAGAAGTCTTCTGGATTTGTAGACCTCCTTAGTCTAAGGGAGAGATGCAGTCATCTCAAGAGTGGGAGCAGCTGCTCCAGTGTCAGCTAGAAGGTAAAGTGGGTCTTTTTACCATTCTAAATCAAGGGGTTTCACATGTGAGAACTTCTCTCTGGAGATATGTCTACCATGATTCCATGATTCTGTGACAAAATAACAGGAATTTCTCTGATGCAGGTGTCTCTTAGTGTAGAGTCAGTAAAGGGGAGCTATTTGGTGTGACTTAGAAATCTCACTTGCAATTGTATAGGGAAAGATGAGGCAATACCACCCAAGCCTGTTACAACCTTCTATGACCAGGAATGAGGATAGAGGAATTAACAGATGACCTACTGATGCAAATGTTGAAAGTTCTGCCAAGCACTGAAACATTGGTCCTTATTGTAAGGCCTGCAGTTACTTTGGCAGTAAAGCCTGCCCGAGCTTTCAGCAAATTTTTCCACAGGGTTATTTCTGTCTTTCACAAAGACTGCTTCTCCTCCCTATTGATGCCCTTTTCCTGAAAGTGACCAAAGCCAGACTGGATGGGGCTTTGAGCAACCTGCTTTAGTAGAAGGTATCCCTTCCCATGGCCAGAGGTTGAAATGAAATGGTTTTTATAATCCCTTCCAATCCAAACCTTTCTCTGATTCTACTGCAGTGGCTTATCACCCTTGATTAGCAGGACTAGCAGAGGCCATATAGAGAGGGAAGCATTTTGAGAGTTAGATTTGGACAAGGACAGGATAGTTCTACATTCTTCAGATGTAGAACACGACTAAGTGCAAAACCCATTTTTTTTGTCTGTACTTGATAAAGCTCATCAAGATGTGTCTCTTCCAAATCAACATTGTGATTCTATCACTCCCTTTTCATTGGTTACCAGATTTGCCTCCTGCTGTTTCACCAATATCACTGTGTGCCAGCCAAGCCAGTATGAAGTAAAAAGTATATTTACTCAAATGATGGTGAGGTTAAAAACAATAACAAAAAAACATTAAAATCATAAATGTTCAAAATCATTCAGATATAGCACCTGTGTTCTACAGAGGTAAAGTGCTAATGTAAGTGGAATATGCAGAGAAATTACAAAAAAAATCCCAGCCATAAAACAAACAACAAACTCCACAAAAACAAGAAAAAACCCACCAAAGAACCCCCACCAACCAAACAAACAAAAAGAAAAATGCTCCAAAAAATCCCTAAATCCAAAACAAACTAGCTTCAACTCTATCTTAAAATTCTTTATTCACAAACTTATGAGAAATATGTGACTTAAGTCTTGAGAACATATGCAATATCAAAGTGAAAATAACATTAAGTTACCCAAGTGCTCTCTTCAATCATAATGCAGACTATTGCAGGTTTCCATAAGCACTCCAAATTTCATTTCAATAAATATTTGAGGAAAGAACGGAAACATCAGTCAGAGTTATTTTTAGGATATAATCTATAAGGTCCTCTGTTGTTCCTTTTCAGCAGATGCACTAGATGTGTTGCAACTTGACCCTTTCCTAAGTCTAGAAAATAATAATGATATTATTTTGCATGACATTTCCATGCCTGTTGATTTGCTTTCATAGGAGAGTTGATTCTTTTCAGGATTGTAATAATGTGATGAATCCTGACCAGCCTCTGCCCTGAGACCAGACTTAGTGTCTTTATTTAGGTTAAGTAATATTTACATCTCAAAACTGAGTTGTAAAAGAATAGGAAACCCAGTTTCAACATTTCCATAGGTTTCCAGAAAAGATTCAAAAATTTCTCCACTGCTTTTTTTCACATCTCTCAGATTTTTTATGCCTTGAATGACACCACATTGGGAGAGGGAATGCCAGTTGTTTGAATTTCAGGCAGATAAAAGCAAATGCCTCACTTATTACAAGTCAAATTTGAAGTTTTCTAGGATAGGGGCATCCCTTTTTAGTCTATTCTTGCACAGTGGCTCTCAGACTTCTATTCTGGGTAGTGAGGTAAGGCAAGAATTATAGGGGGAAATAGAAATCTTTCCTCATATATCAATACATGATCTACCTGTCTATCCATTGGCTCACAGTTTGAATCAATTTTAAGTGATTATACAAATTATTCCACTCTCTTAAATATCTTGTGGTACTAAGAAAATTTTCTTCCTGTGGAACTCCCCTGATTTTGGTGGGCTTTTGGCAGGGATAATCCTGGCCCTGCATGTCTTGGACAAGCAGAAGAATTAGAGAATTTAATAAATTTCCTTTGCCTCCATTTGCAAACAGAGTAATATTCTCCATATTTAATTCTATCCTTTGTGTATTATTTTCTAAGTAAGGACAAAATTGGCTGCCGATATGACATCTTTGTGACAGTGAGTCTGCAGTAGTACTGAAAGAGGGAAGGAGAAGGGTCACAGAGAGGACAAAAGGAAAAAAAAATAGCCATCTAAATCATATATCATTAAAGTGATGCTCATTGAATTACCTCTCTTAGGGCCTGTCAAAACATGTGATGCCCTTGCAATATGATGTGAATTAAAAGCCTTCTGGCCCCTGAAATATTGTTTTCAAGGCCAAATGTGTACTTTCACAGTTTGTCTGTAGTAACTACTAAGAAACAGTTTAAACACGCTGATTAACTCCTGTGATTAGCAAAAACAACTGAGGAATACAGCAATGTGAGTAATGTGTGACAACAGGATCTCAAGGCGAAAAAAAGTCATGTGGGTACTTGCAGGACTTTGGTGATGATCACTGACAGCTCCATGTACTGAGGAGTTGGTCAACACAACATAAAGTTCCCCCTGGGAGAGAAAATGTAAATGTCACAGATTCATAAAATGATTTGGTTTAAAAGGGACTATAAGGACCATTTTGTTCCAACCCCTAGCCATGGGCAGGGACAGCTTCCACTAAATCTATGGATATTCTCAGTTCAGTCAGAGAGAAAGGAGAGGTTTCTGCTAGGCTAGGGCCTGGGAAAGAGTTTCAAAGGAATGTAAATGATTCTCTATCTCTCTTGTTGTTCACATTGTTTATAGATATGTTCTGCTACCGTGCGTCATTCACTACACACCAATGGTGTGAGATGTTTTTACTTTAAGACCAATGAAATTAGTCTGCTCAATGCTCTCTGTAAAAAGAGCAATGTATTTGAAATAGATCAGTTGAATTCAGTTCATCCAGCCTTCTGCCTTGGAGTTTTCTTTATCCCCATCCTGCCTCAACAGAGACATAGACAAGGTTCCTGAACTGTTGCTGGATCAACATCAAAAGCATTAACTGGCTTAATCCTTTTAGGAACTGTAATCTTATTTTGTCCCCTATGAGAAGGAAGGAGCTGTTATCTTTTTAAGAGATCTCACACAGACACCAGAGGCCCCTGAATGGTGGTTGTTATCAGATGGAAGCCACTTTTTTTTCACAGGTAGCAAGAGATAGGAGGAGAGAAAATGGTCTCAAGCTGCACCAGGGCAGGTTTATTCCGGATGTTGGGAAAATTGCTTTCCTGGGAAGGGTGTTCAGGCACTGAAACCAGCTGCCAGGGGCAGTGGTGGACTCACTGTCTGTGGAGCTGTTCAAAAAATGTATGGATTTCTCTTGGACACGTGGTTTAGTGGTGGAGCAGGCAGTGTTAAGAGTTGAACTCCATGACCTCACAGGCCCTTTCCAACAAGGAAGGGATTCTATGATCCCTTCTGCTAGAGGATGTGAGACTGAGCTCTACAGTCACTGCTTTAGTAGACGTCACAGCACCACAACACCAAAATAACTCCATGGAGTCTGGTTTCCTCTCAGCCACTCAGACCATTGAGTACCAGAGGAATGGTACTTGCCTCCAACTGAATTTTGAGTTTTGTCAAATTCTTAAATTATGAATTTTGGCAAATTTGACAATCATTAATTTTGCCTGTATTCGTTGTTGATTTTATATGGTGAGGTTATTTGGTTCTGACCAGAGTGCCAGACCTATTCTGCATAATTAGATACAATTTGTACTTATTTTAATTTAAAAATTCATCAGCTTTGTCCATCAAGAGGCACAGTGATTTCTTAATTACTGGGAGGCTGCAAGGATGCATCCAGAAATTAGTGTCTGTAGGATCAGGAAAATATAGTAATATGTGAAGAGGTGAAATCTGACATGAAATGATGTTCTGTCAAAATTATGACTTTGTGGAGAAAAATTGTGCCATTATTTCTCTTAGACATGTATATTTGCAGGGAGAGCTGAAGGGTGATCTCAGTGCTAAGTTCAGGGTATTCAAAATTCACAATAAAAATGTCCTTCCAAAGCATTCACATTTCACACATTTCACTTTGGATTTTTTTTTTGAGCCTGTATTTCATATATCTCTTATGCATGTCAGCTTTTCTCAAGATGATACTGAAAATTCTTCTTTTTTTTTAATCTGCTTCTCCTGTTTTTTTCTTTAGTGAAAGTTTCAGGGGATAATATTTTTCTCATTCTTGAAACCACAGTTTTGAAGAAAATAAAAATATTGAGATTCTTGCCACAGAAAGGTAAAATATGATGGTTAATCAACATCATATTTATTCATGTTAATTATAACAGCTTCATGATTTCAAGAATAAGGATAGTTTCTCGTGCCAGAATGGTGGGATGAAAATCCACGTGTTACCATTATTTATAGAGGCCACCTAAGAGTTCTGTAAATTAGATATTATAATCTTTGATTCCTTAAGAAAACTTAAATAGACAGAATAATAGAAAGATTATATGAGTCTCCGCAGAGAATACAGTGTATCAGTGACAGATAAAGATGCAGAGCTCAAATCAGTTGGATTCTAGTGCTTTTCTCTGTCTGAAGTACCCAAGAATATTCCCCAAGGGACCCCCCTAGATGCCCTAACTTCATCAACACAGGCTGCAATTCTCTCTATTAGTAGGTTATTTTTCTTAGCACTATTGTAGGCTTGTTTTTGGTTTTGTTTGTTTGTTTGCTGTTTGTTTAGTTGCTTGTTTTTGGAGTTAGTCAGGTTTTTATTGGGGATTTTGTGTGGGGGTTTTTTGTGTGTGTATTTTTGGTTTGGGTTTTTTGTGTGGTTTTTTTTTTTTTTTGTTGGTTGGTTTGGGTTATTTGGTTTTGGTTTTTTTGGTTTTTGATTTTTTTCTCACATTTGGGTCAAAGCTATACACTGTATTTTAAGAAATGAGGGGCACTACTGATATCTGATGTTTTCTCTGAATCTTGCAAAGGTCATGTTCAGGATATTATGGACACATGACAGGGCCAGGGCTCTTAGCATTTCTGAAGAAAATCTTTGCTATATACCACAACAAAAGGGAACATATGGAGAGGCCTCCACAAGAGAGAAGATTCATAACTGTTATTTTCTTACCCTTTCATAATATGCCTCTAGTGGTTGGCAGTATTTTCAGCACAGAATAGTTTTCCTTAAATTCATCACCCTTTTATTTAGCAATTACTAATGGTGACTGAGACTGTATTCATCATTTAAGAACAGCACCTGTAAGGAACCTTCTTGCTCATGAGCTGTTGCACTTATTTTTATGGTCCAGAAGATAATCTGTGTAAGACCTCTTTATTATGTTCCAGTTTTGGTAATATGATTCCTACAGGAATTTTGTGGTGGAAGATGCCTTTTTTTTGCAGGAAGAGGTTGAGACTTCAGCACAGGTGTCTCCAGTGGAACTCATTATTAAATAATAATGAGTAGTAATAGCTAGAAAAAAAACCTGGGTAGTGGATAGCTACTAGGAACTCAGTTCTGCAAGACTAATCTCGGGCACCCTTGTGCTTCATGTAGCTTTGATTCCAGCTCACACAGCTCTCTTGGGAAGAGCAAGGGAGAAGATTTCTTGGTATCCAGACTCTAAGCACAGCCAGGTCTTGCTGGGTGGAAAGTATGACAGCCCGTCCTGATCCTGGTCCTAGCTCATAGACAAAGTTGATAACAGACCAAGGAAGGAAGAGCACAGATGTTCTGGCATGTGGATTGTCATTCCAGCCACTGCTCCTCACTGCCTCCAAAACAGAATGGTATTTCTTGGTTTTGGAAGGTCAGAGGCCAAGCTTCCTTGATGGGGATCAATTTTTGGAGTGCTGACCTCATACACAAATCCTGGGTAACTCCCACAAGTACAGCAGCAAAAATCTCACGTTTTCATCCAGAACACCTGGGGTGTGTTCTGAAGTTGATATCTCACCTCTCTTGTCTTCATGCTGTGATCAAACAAAGGGAGTGCTTGGTTTTTCCATCTTCTATAACTCTTTGTTATCTATTAGTGATTTCAAGGTGCTGAGCACTTCTGTGAGATGCTGAGCACCCTGAAGTTTCAGTGAGTGCCAATTAGAGGTGTGCAGCACCCTTCAAGACTGTGACTCACAGGAGCAATTGTGCTGAAAGGAAAAAGAAGTCTTGTCCCGTTAATTACAGGTTCAATTAAAAAACAACCCACATCCAGAGTACCACTCAAGAGGAAACCCAATGCACAGTACATTTGAAATATATGAGAAAAGTAGGCCTTTTTATTAGTTTGAATGTTAACATGTTCATTAGATTACATCAGTTCATTATGCAATTGTGCCTGTTTCTGTTGTATAATATGTAGCAATCAACAGGAGCATTTCAGGGATAAAATAAAAGGAAAAAAACCCAAACCAATAATTGTTGAGCATGAACAGTTAAAAAGATGAACTAGACAGAAAGTTCATTTTTTCAGACATGGTAAGCCCATTGCATCAAGGCAAAAAATATTTTTTTTTGAGATGCAAATAAAATAGTAAAGCATGTTGGCTTAGAAGAAACAGAGAGATGCAGATTTGGGTTGACAATGTTTATGATGACCACAGCTTTCTTGTTTTTCCCCTTTACCCTAACATAATTGCTTTTGACTGGGCAAATCATATTGTTCTTGTTGTAGTGTCATTGTGATTTATGATTGCATAAGGCACTTGAAATGATTTTTTGTTTTTACACAATTTGCATTTCATTTTAATGCCATCTGAGGAAATTGCATACCTAAAGCTGTATGTGTTACTTTTTACTAAATACCAAATGGTATGATCCTTTTTCTTTTCCCCTGCCCTGTTTCTTGATTACAATCAAGATGTGTTTTAGATTTTATTACAGAATCACTTTCCTACTCAATTAGAGCCTTAATGTTAATTTCTGCTTATACTTCCCACTAAATGTCAAGCTTAATGTACATTTTACATGAATGTAGCCTTGTGGGAAGATTTACACACAGCACCAAAAAAATTTCTGATCTGGTATGCAGCAAATAGCACAGACTGCATGAAGTCCATTGGGAGTTTCATAGCAATTTCAAGTGAAGTGTACTCAGGTACTGTGACAGTATTAGAAAATTTTATCATAAAAAATATATTATATAGATAAAATGTAGTTAAGGTCTGATCTGCCTGCACCAAGTCTGTGTGGAATTCAGCTAGTGTGGGGAAATGAATATTTTATTGAAGCCTTCCTCTGCCATGTTGTGGCTCCTTTCAGCAAAAGGAAACATCCTGAGGACTCTTCTTGGAAAATCAAAAGAATTCAAAGGTCCCTATTGCTCCTATAAATTTGGATAATTATTATTTCTCCCACTTACCTGCATTAAAAATTTGATCATTTCTCAAATAAAATTACATTAAAGGCTCGAGGGTTTAAGGCAGAAAAAAATACCAAAATGCTTATAATGTTAAAATTTCTCATTAATGTCTTTGCAATGAATTGTTTATTCTACAAGTTATAGCAGAATGTAAATAAGAAAACACTGATGTTACAGTCATTTTCTGAGCACAAAGGCTTTGCCACATCCAAAATCTTACATATTTGTAAGATTTGTGAAATGAATTGTAGCACCTTATGACAGCTCAGGTTATTATCTCATGGAAGGTTTCACATGGAAACTTCCAAATAGAAGCTTTTTCTATGGATAGTTCTGGTTAGAAAATCCATTTCTTTTTTTTTTAGAAGATAATTTTTTTTTATGTCTTTGACTTTTCCTGCAGAAATCTTTCTTCATTCTCCTTTTCTTCCCCCTTCCTCCCTGGCAAAAAAACAGGAAAAAAATCAGAGCCTCAAATTCCAACAGTTTTTATTTAAATTTCAGTGAAGTCTACTCATGGGGGCAAAAAATGGTGCAATGTATAATATATTTGCTGCCTATATTTTTAATATTTTCACTCTGTTTTGGGGAATTATTAAAAGAGAAATGCTCTTGATGTCTGGAACAAGAAGGGAATTTTAGCCTTGCCTTTTTAAAAGGACATGGTAGGCTAATGTGTAAGACAGGTTCTGAGGGATTAAAGTGCCAGCATGCGAGATTAAAATATATACAGAAAAAAAAATTACCACAGGCCTAAAAGATCTTAATGTATACCTTTATCTATTGCAAACAAAAGGTTCTGTAATAAAAAAGCATATGCACCCACAACCCTACAAAAATATATACACATAGAGTTAGAAAATAATAATTTATATGTATAACCCAATGGAAAACCATCCTAGATATTCAGATTTAACTGACAAGCACTAGCTGAAAAGATTCTGGTATCTACCTAAGGGGCAACATTTTAGAAAAGAGATAACAAGAAGATATTACATTAATATTAATAAAGTTTTATTTCCAAAGGGAAAATATGATCAAGTACTTTGCTATCTAGGCTGCCTTTTTCCCTATTTTTTTTTATATTTCTGTTAATGTTGGAAAGAAAATTATCCTAACTTAACCAATTGATCCTTTTTCATATAATCCTTTTAAATAATACATGAAAAAATATGGGGTGGCGAGCAATGAGGTTAACAGAGCCGCACTCCTCAGATGATGTATGATGAGCAAGGCTCAATGCCAAACATTTTTAGCCAAGTCAAGTCAGTCTATTCATGTTCATGTACCATAAAATTTGCTTTTACAAGGGTAACTATAACATTTGCATTAGAAAGGAACACATGAAATCCTAAAGTCTTTGCATATATCCCGAGTACTTCTATAGTGATATATAAAATGAGAATGTGAATTCCAACTTTGCATAAATCTTGTCTTCACAACTAATGAATTTTTATAATGGATTAAAAATTCTCTGGAGATTAAGGAAGAGAAGATCTGTTTCCTTTTGTTAGCAACACCTTATTCAAGGGTGGACTTACAACGTCTTAGGCCAAGGACCAAATTTCACAGAATCACTGATTAAGCTGAGTTGGAAAAGATCCTCAAGGATCCTTGAGCCCAGCTCCTGGCCCTGCACAGAATCATGCCCAAGAGTTACACCCTGTGCCCAAGAGTATTTGCTCAAATTTGGATGTTGTGTCTTCACTTTATCTTCAATTAATCAAGAGTAATTGAAGGTTTGAATTTATTTCAGGTCTCTTAACTTTCATTATGTCAGAAGCCTCTTTCTCATCAAGAAGGCCAGGCTACTTGAGATATGGTCAGATGAAAACCAATTGGAAAACTTATTTTTAATGCTGTGAACTAGATGAATATCTACTTTTGCCTTCTCTTCTCCTTCTTTCTCTTGTTCTCCCTAACTTCAGTCCAGGAGGAAAGATCCTGAAGTCAAGTATTTCTGAATTGGGGAAAGAAAATTTTCTATTTTAAGGTGGCTTAAGCATTCCTAATACTAGACATTATTAAAATTTGATTTTCTGAGTCTATTTATTTTAACTTTTATTTCAATTTCAGGGAAAAAAGGCAAACAGAGAAATTGAAATTTAAGAGAAATAAGCAATTGTTCACACTAGGAATTTTCTTAATACAAGCTTTTTTTATTATTTCTTTATTTTTTGGTACAGAATTTTGATTTAAGTCCACACAAGAAAACAACAACAACAAAAATCTATCATAATGAGATCTATTGTGTAAGTTTCCCAAGCCTCTCATTTCTTCTTTGAGTACCTAAAATCTTTATCAAAGTAGAGATTTCATCTGCACAAAACTGAAATGACTGTGTGCTTGATGAGCATATTAACTCTGAAATCTTCAAGGCATATTGGTAAACTTATTAGTGAAGCCTTAAAATAAGGGTAGTCAAGATGCTGCTGAATCTAAAAAAAAAAAACCAAAAAAAAAAAAACAAGGTAAGAGACACCTTGGAAGAACATTAGCATAGTTATCACCAAACAGTTAAGGCAGATTATCTGAATGTGCAGAAAGAGATTGCAGAGATCTAAAGTGCATTTAACATAAGACCAGAGAATTTGGAATTGGAGAGCTGACACAGCACCTGTCAGAGATGCCCACTGGGAAAGCTGTACTCTATTAGAAAAGTCAGACTAATGTCTCCAGATCACAGTCCTGTTTGTTGATATTCTGTTGACCCTTCATGCTTCTCTTGATGTGTGGAGTCCAAAGCTGCATCAAATATTTCACTTTAATAATCCAGAAGTGTAGAGAAGATCAGGGTGATTATTCATGTTGTAGATGTTATTTCTCTTTGTATGTTACAAAACCATATGCCACAATGACAATATTTTCTTTTGTTATCCTCAATAACTCTCAGTTCCATTTTAGCAGAGACAATTCACTGCTAGTTATTTCATGATTTTGAGTTGAGGGATTCAGCATTTCCACCTTCAAATAGAAATTCACATTTAATGCCCCTTTTACAGAAATTGTTTTTTAGGTTTTTGGGGTCATTCTCAATAAGCAGCAGAAAAGGTCATGCCTTGATCAGAGTTCTCCCCACAAATAAACCTTCATACGAGCAGATATATGAACTTGTCTGGTCCTATCCAGTATACTGCTTCACTGGCTGTTGACACCTTCCATGAGTCAGCCAAATTCTCCCCTACATGCTTTCTTCCTATGTGATTAATTTCTCATTCCCAGTTCCCTCCATACTAAACTCTTGGAAGCAGACAGTACAGATCTCTCGCAGCAAATGTATGCAGAGAGATGGATAAAAGATTTTGTAGAGCATTAATTTTTATATTCAAGGTAAGGAGAACATCCTGTAATTGTAGTTTTTCTTCAGAGCCATGTAAAAAATTACTCCACATACATTCCTCTGGTAACTGAAACAAGCAGAACTCAGGTTGTCTTATTTGCTTGTGTGTACACATTTGAACACACACCATATTTTGCCTTCCTTTGCTACTGCTAATATCACACTTACAGGTAATGAACAGGTCAGGTCAACTTTGTCTCTGAGGCCAAGAAAGCACTTCCAGAAAGAAGAATAATCACTAGAGAAGATCATTACTCATTAATTCAATTGCTAGTACACAGACTACTCTCTGACAAAGTATTTTGAAAAATTAGATTATGTAAAATATGAAGAGACCAAAATTTTCATATTTTAGTCTATATTGTATTTTTCATTGCAAGGAAACCCAAAGAACTTCATAAACAGCAAATATCAGAACCACGCAGAAGAGGGGTGTCTAATTTTAAACATAGTGTGACTGCTCATAAGGGATGTTTTATCCCAATTTTTGAGCAAACACATTTACCTTCATTTACTCTAAATTATTGTGAACATTGAGTAGAACACAAATCACAAATTTTCTGATATTTACAGTTGGCATAGATGTCTAAACAGGGCTGTCTGGACTTTCACAGATGACAGCCATCTGTTAGCTAGCACCCATGAACATCAGGACGTGGTCAAAGGGTTGCTGTTTCTATGAAACAGAAATCTTCCCTATGAGAATTATATAGACTGGGGTTGTTTGTATTGTGCAGAGACAGGACTAAAGTATAGGAAATATTCGTTTCGTTCAACAAAGGAAATTTCCAGATTCTGCACCTGGGCTGTGGCAACCCTGGGTGTGCAGACAGAGTGGGGGATGAGATCCTGGAAAGCAGTGCCATGGAAAGGGCCCTGGGGGTCCTGGTCAGTGGCAAGTGGAACTTGAGTCAGCAGTGCCCTGCAGCCAGGAGGGACATCCCTGTCCTGGGGACATCAGGCCCAACATCAGCAGCTGGGCAAGGGAGGGGATTGTCCCGCTCTGCTCTGGGCTGGGCCGGCCTCACCCTGAATACTGTAAGCGGTTTTGGGTGCCTCAGTATAAGAAAGGTTTTAAGACTTCAGAGAGCCTCCAAAGGAGGGCACCAAGGATGGTGAAGAGCCCTGGGGGGAAGCCGTGTGAGGAGGGGCTGGGGGCACTGGGTCTGTCCTGCTGGAGAAGAGGAGCTGAGGGGAGACCCCAGGGCAGCTCCAGCTCCCTGCGAGGGAACAGGAGGGGCAGGCTCTGATCTCTGCTCTGTGGTGACAGGGACGGGAGCCCAGGAAACGGCCTGAAGCTGTGGCAGGGGAATTTGTGTTGGATGTCAGGAAAGGTTCTTCACCCACAGGGTGTTTTGGCACTGGAACAGATCCCCAGGGAATGGGCACAGCACCAATCCCAACAGAGTTCCAGGAGCATTTGGACAATGCTCTCCAAAGCATCTCCCAAAGGGTGGGATTGTTGGGGTGTCCTGTGAAGTGCCATGAGCTGTACTCAGTGATTCCTGTGGGTCTCTTACAACTCAGAATATTTTGTGAAATCTGAGTTTGTTGTGTAGTTCTGACCTCAGATTTATTCACAAGAACTCTCTGTGGCCCCTTCTCCTTTTGTCTCACTTTTTGTTGTAATTTGTTTGCAGAGGAAATTATTTCTGGTAAAAGCTCAGAAGGAGAGAGGCCACTTGACAGGATTCTAACACAGTCAATTACTGTTTTTCTTAAATAAATTGTAGGTTTGTAGGTTGTTACAGTGAAATTTTAATAAAATAATATTTTGCACAGGAAGAAATGCAGGAAAAACGAGGAACAAGCAGTGTCTGGTAAAACTAAGTATATTAAAAATCCTAAAAACTATTGTCCTCTTCTCTTGTACCAGTCATTGAAGATATAGAGGAGTTTGAACATGATGAACTAGGTTGATATAATATTCATGTGCAGATGGAGTAATCATAAGAAAAATTTTATCTTTGTTCAATCAAGAAATTTTTCTCTGGATAGAGCAATCACAAATTATTAGTGGCAAACAGACACATCTAGTAGTAATGGGATTAGACACAGAGCAAAATTCCTCTCAATTAAAGGAAATACATCTCATAGGAGGAGTCACAAAATATTTTCTTTGGATCCTTAAAACAAGTAGTCTCAGCATATATATGTATATACAGCATATGGCTGTATCTGTCAAGCTCCAGGAACTACTCTGCACTATTTTACTCTATTATTTCAGTCATCAGTGATCCACAGTACCTGCACTAAAACTGACAAGGAGCTCTTTAAAAGGGAGATATTTTCAAAAGTGCTGAATGTTCAGCAAGTTTTTGCTTATATAATTGCATCCAGAAGTTCTGGTTCCCAGGAAGAATCTGCAAACCAAAAAAGGAGGAATCCAATATGAAACCATATTGTCCCTGTCAGCTGTTCAAATAAAACAGATTCTCCTGAATTGCCTCTGAAAAATGTAACATTTCAGCACTTGTTTTCCATACAGACCTACCTTTCAAAGCATCAAGAAGAGTTTCTTTTGGTGTGCTAGGAAAATTTTTGAGAAATTTGAACTCTTGTTAATGAGGTTATCAGGTACTATTTAGAGCACCCTGCTTCCATTTATGTGGATTAAAGAAAACAGCTGGTAAATAAGAAATCTGAAAAGCTGAGCCACCAAAAAAGAAGCAAGAAAATAAGGATATAACAATCTTGGAATGAATATAACGTGATTTTAGCAAAGAGAAGAGTAACAATGAAAGAAAGGGAACAGTCTGGTTTCTGTCAGGTCTATTCTCCTACCTTTACCAAGCTTGCATAATAGCTTACACTAAAGCAGTTCCTTTGCTTCTAATTATACAGTAGATATTACTTTTGGGAAAATGCCTTATTGTTACCTGGGTTTGTATCCATAAATGCTGTATCTCAGGATTAAGTTTATTCAGTTATAGGCTGTACAGATTTCTTCATAAAATCTTACAATTTTTTGATAATTAGCCCTTCACCGTGTCATTCAGAAAGGTCTTTTTATTCTAAAAGCTACATGGTATCTCTTAAGTCACCCTGGAGTGGAATCCAGCATTTCCAATAAGGCACATAGAGAAAAGGGAGAGCTAAAGAGAGTGATCCAACTAACCCAATTCAGATAACTATTCAAAAAGAGGAAGATAATTTTTTACACAAAATGGAATTAAATCTACTTGCAATCCAAAGATCACAGGCAACATTTTCAAGACTCCCTTTTGCAAGGGTCACATGTTCTTCTCTTCTGTTTGAAGAATAGTCCCCAGAATGCCAGATCATCTCCCTTTTTAATTAATAATTGTGTACCAAGGGTCAGTAACTGAGTCTTGATAAGGGAGAAGCCTATAACAGAGCTGTCATCTAGCGTAGGCATGCCCTAAACCTCAAGGTACAAAATTTTCTTGACTACTCCAGCTTTTACATTTTTTTTCTTCCCCTGAAGCTGATCTGCTGTTCAAAGCAGAGTGCTCAGACCACAAAGCCTGACCAATGGGGAATTTGGGTCTGGTGTTCAGTGGCCCTCTTTCTTACTTTGTTTCCACAGATGGTTTCAAAACAAAAGGCTAAATATGAAGTTTTCAAAAAGAAATGGACATTATTTAAAAATAAAGAAAATAAAATTATATTTCAGTAAAATAAAATAAAATAAAATAAAATAAAATAAAATAAAATA
>QUSF01000029.1:4330903-4379162 GCA_003676055.1 Chloebia gouldiae
AAAATAAAATAAAATAAAATAAAATAAAATAAAATAAAATAAAATAATAAAATAAAATAATTTTTAAAAAATGCTCAAAAATTACCCTAATGCCTCTGAAATTAGATTGCAGTTGAGTAGACATGTTCAGATCATTGGTTTGGATTTAGGCAACTAAATTCCACCCTATTTTCTATACTAGATTCAAATTGGTTTTAGTTCTTACTCCCTAATCAAAAATCTATGACATATCCACATATAAACTGGATCACAAATCCAGTTTCTACCTTTTGGATTTTAAGGTCAGCTTAAGGAAATATGATCATGTATTTGATAGCTAATTCACTTATTTCCAAGACCAGTACTCATATTATGCACATTTTTGCTTAGATATTACTTGATATAGAAACTTCATAACTGTACACAGAGTTTCTAAATCAGTTACTCAATTAGTGTGAGGTCCCCTGTTCATGATATTTTGGGTCATGTATTACCCTTGAAGGGGAAATGTAAAATTCCTCGGAATTAATGTTCATATAATTTTTCACACCAAAGAAATCAAGTTTTTGCATTTTTTTGGTAAATTTTTTGTTGAAAATTTCCTCTTTCAGTCAAAAAGCATTTGAGAGAGGAGGACTTGTCAATAGCTATATGATTGTACCTTATAACATGTTTTGGTTTAAACCTTACAGGGAAAGAGAGTGATACAGTAAAAGACAGAACAGTCCTTCAGGTTTAAAATCCACAAAAAATCTTGGAATGGGAAATTCTGCAATTTTTTAGAAAATTAATTCTAGAATGGAAATCAATGAAAGATTTTTTTTTCCAGCACATATAAAAAGGGAGACAAAACAAAACATGGAAATTAGACAAATTAATCATCCTTAGTAATAACAAATATGATTTCAAGAAACCACCATCTGGGTGTGTATTAAGGAATAAAACAAATACATAAATAAGATTGTAATTATATACTTCTTGAATCACAGACTTAAAACAAATACCTCCACACAATATCTGATAGCAATTCATAAATAAGGGTTTTATCTGGGACTTTCACAGTTCTACAATTCTATGCCTGGGATATTGAAAAGCTGTCAAAGGCCCCATAAAATCTTTCAAAAATATAAACCCCATTTCAAGCAGCAGGATGAGGGATTTAAATACCTATTGAGTAACAAAATCACTTGGATTCTCAAAGAGTCTTTTAGCTTTTGTAGATTAAAAGATTTAGAGGTACACAGTATGTGCTGCAGTGGGGAACTAGAAAATTGATGTTGTTGGATCATCTATAGCATTGTGTGGAACAATTTTTTTCCCATCTTGCTTATACTTGAATTCAGGAGCTCCCTCAACCAATGGGATATTACACAGGAAAATATTTCATTTTGGTTTAGGAATTTTTGCACATGAACTTGCACACTTATCAAAATCTAACTCATGGGTCTGTATAAATAAATATATATAAATTGCCTAAAAAGCAAAAGATCTGTTCTGTGAAATATGTCCCAAAATTTATTTCCTGAAGTCAGTGATTTAAAGGCTTTTGGCAGTGGAGAAATCAACACACATCTACAGGTCTTGTTTCCTCACAGTAAATTTCCTTCAGATTAAAAAAAATACTATCTTATATATTTTTATCTGATGAAGATTCAGATATAAGTTATATATACTGAATATCTACTTTTCATAACTTTCTTATGCATGCCTGTGTATACAAGTTGCACTGAATCTCTCTTTAAAAAATCTCTTGGATAAATTAAGTACTGAACCCCTTAAATCTATCAAATTTAGGCATACTTTTTCCATTTCCCAGTTTTTTTTAATAGTTTTTCTAACATTTTCTGACTTTATAAAAAAAAACTCTGAAAGTGTGAAAATTTCATAATAATCCTCAGCACTCATGCTTCAATTCTTCTGTCCCTGGCCCAAGCTGGGAGTGACCCCATGGAATACCACAAATGGTTTTAATTCCCTGGAGATCTTTCAAGAAGGCTGCACTATCCTGGAAGGTTTATGTTGTTGCAGAAAAGGCCATGCTAAAAATATCTTTCTCATGCACTCCGTGGTGAGAACAGAACTAAATCCCGCTTCTCTTCTCACACCTCCCTTCTGGCTCCACTCTTCCTGCCTCGGGAAGTTCCTGCTAATCCTTCATTTCCAGACAAGTGGAAGTCAGGGTGAAGAGAAAGTTGGTTTCTGCTGAGAAATCACTTCTGTCTCGGCAACTTCTTTGAACCATCATTTTCTCAGGTATCAAAAATGGTGGTTTTCCCCCTCAGATAAATCATGCCACTGGTAGAGTATAATGAAATGGTCTGAAAAACCTGGTCTGGTGGAAGGTGCCCCTTTCCACAGTGTGGGGCTGGAACCAGATGGTCTTTAAGGTCCCTTCCAACCAAAACCATTCTAGGATTCCATATCAGCCTTAGATGGGCTATGACCTGTCTTGCAATGACATTGTTGGTACCAACTTGATAACTGGTAGCTCTCCAAATTTGATTCATAATGTTTAGCAGACTGTCGCAATCACAGGTAACAAAATTATCAAAGCTGACCAAAATTACCAGCTGGAATTACTTTAAACTCTACAGATTAGCCCTCAGGCCAAAACAACAACAACAACAACAACTAGCTAAAACAAAATAATATGCATCTTATAGTCAGAAAATTTATTGCATAATTTTATAAAGATATCTTGAAACATTATAAGATCCCTGTGCCATGTTTGACACTGGACAGTCACTCCATCTTTCATGTAAGGATGGGAGAGATGATAACTTGCTCCTCAGAAACTGTACCTCAGAAGACGCATATCTTAGTGGAAGTAGAAAATAACTAGAAGGCATAGATGAACTCAAAAATTCTGATTCTTTGCCTTCTTGAGAACATCAGTTGCAGTAATTCTTAAATATGATCTGAAAACAGGCTGTGTGTCTGCCCAGAGAATAATGTATTTCAAATATCAATTCTTCAACAGATCTAAAAACTAATATACACTGACTTAAAGCATTTTTTTGAGAGCATTCTTTCTCTGTGTAGAATTGGGCCAATCAATCTGATGTGCAATTTTGCATTTTGTCTGATTGCCTTAGGGTTGTAAACATTTATTTGTCTGTTTGTTTGACTCAAATATCTTATAGCTGAAGATATTCCTCTTAGGGCAATTTTGACTTTTAAGAGCAGGAATCCTTGACTTTGTCAATGTCTATTAAAGAATAGATCATCATGATCCTTCTCCTATAAGGGAAAGAATCTGCTCTAAAACAACATGACAGCCATACATTGAAACCTCCTTATTATTGGAATATAAGCAATAAATTAGTTTAACTCAGTATTGTGTATCTCTTAAACAAGTTACACTTCTTTCCCATATTTTTGAGTAATTCGGGATCATCTATTCCTTTCACAGTGGCTTTTTTTCCTGGTTTCTTATGGTTTTCTTGTTGTTGTTGTTTGTTTGTTTGTTTGTTTTGTTTTGTTTTAACTTAAGCTATGAATCATGGCTGGGGAAATCTACTTTTAAGGTCAAAAAGTCAGAAACTGCAAGTTTCTCTCAACCAAATGTTTCTAGAAAATATTGTTAGTATCAAAATATTATTATTTGCTTCAGAACATAAAAAGAGAGTAGAAAGAACAAAATATATAATTTTAATATTTATGCATGGAATATAAGATTTTTTCAGTAAGTTCTACCTAATATGCATGGGAAAAAGGATATACCTCTTGTCTATATTACTCCAGAATATTTCAAACATGCAGTGAGATGGGAGATATAATCTTCACATGAGTGAGAAGTGACTGAGAACAGCATCCAGAAATACTTAGAACCTTGAACTGATACTTACATAAAATGAATGTGATTCTGAGCAATGCTTCAATTCTGAAAACCTACACTCTGGCACAACCTCAACAAGAGAGTGTGGAGGACTTCTCATCCCTCAGATTTATCTGGATATACCTCTCCTCGTGACTAAGAAAAGCTTCTGCTGGAAGGGAGACACAGTTTTCCATCATTTCAGCCTGTGGAGAAAAATTCTCATTTCCTAGGAAAGTGCTGTGAGGACTGCATGGCAGGGAGGTGCCTTCATCTTCATCTCTTGAGAATTTATAAAGGAAAAAGTTTGAAACACTGTGAGTGCTTTCAAAGAAAAAAACCAAAACTTCTGGTGAGGGTTGAAATTCATGAAGACAAGAAACTCTTCCTGGTTCCTGCGTGAGAAAGATGTTTATCCAGCACCTAGCATCCTTGGGACATTTAAAGCTTCAATTAGAGTGGCCCTTAGCAACTTGGCTGTATTTAAAGAAGTCTGCACAATACTGCAGAACCATTTAGGATTTACAGTGTCTCGAGCTAGTAATTTCTATTTTCATTTCATTTCCATATGTGCTCGGAACAGAGCATCTTGTAGCAAATCACTTCTCAGAGAGCAATTTCCAAATCTCCTTAATTTATACAGAGGGTCTGGTCCAAGAAACACTTGTACATTTAATTGACTTCATGTGAGTAACATGGAAGTATAAAAGCTGGATATAATTAAGAAAAACTGAAGACATGAATAATTACAAATTTGATCTTGTGAATTATAATATTAACTAATCTTTGAAATTTTATTTCCACATTTTGCTTTATAATGGTAAAGCTTAAATAACCAGACAGAAGAGAAATCACAGATCACTCTGCTAAAAGTTGTTGACTAGATAAATGAAATTATTTTTTCTTTCTAGAAACTCCAGCTGGTGTTATCTTGGCCTTCAGTATCCACTAATTAAATGAAAAAATGTTTGAGATAAAAAGTTAATTTACTAATTAAATGACAAATATGCTTTAGAAATTGTCTCTTTGGCTTATTGTGCATTTAGAGAATTAATTAACAATATGATCAAGCTGCAGTTGTGAGATGCCAATATGGATGTGATTTGAAGATACTTTCACTTCTGTTTTCTATATCAGTTTTTATGACAGCTGCACTGTAATGAAGATGCTTGACTCTTAATTTGTCTCTGTAAAATTAAAATGAGTTTGTGGTTTCTTTCTCACTAGGACTGCAGACAAAATGGTGCATTAAACAGTACACTTCTGATCAGTTGACACAGTCTTGATGCTGCAGCAAGTTGCCATTGTTCTCAACAAATGAGGACTAAAAAAACCCTGTCTTGACATTAGGTTGTGTTGTCCTGGTAAAGTATTTTCAATGGAATATAACAATGAAAGTATTAATATAATTTAATTGATACCTTTTTTTTAAATTAATGTTAAGTACTTGTAATTTGTAAACAATATTACCAAGTGACAGCCTTATTTTAAATCTGCATTAATAGGTCCTTTCCATATTTCTAAACAAACTAAAAAGCTAGTTTAGGAACTGCCAAAGCATAATGGATAAGTGTGACTTTTGAATGTCAGATACATGACAACATTAAATTTCTGGAGCAGCCTGATTTATCTTGGGCTTGGGCCCTTTGAATGTGGAGGATTTATTTTGTTTGGTCTGATATAGTTTCCTGGTTGAAATTAAATACAAATATTAATTCAAAGTCAAATCTAAAGTCAATTAGAATTTATTACCTGTTGCAACTCCTCCAACAGTTGGAAAAGAATTCCCAAGGAGTGAAAAAAGGGAATGAAAAGGGGAAGGAAGGGAAGGGAAGGGAAGGGAAGGGAAGGGAAGGGAAGGGAAGGGGGAAAAGAGCCACCTGGACTAATCAGATCTTAAGCCACTGAGTAAAAATGCTGGTTTCTCTCCACCAGAGCCATAGATTTTTGTTTGATTGCCACTTTTTATATTTACAAGTAATGCTAGTTCCTAACAATTTTTTATGTTGCTATTTTTAAAGCTTTTCTTTTATTAAACAGTTACTTTCACATTTTAGCAAAATTTAGTGCACGGTTAGGGATGCGTATATAATCCCACTCTAAAATAGAAAACTGATTATTTTATGTTCAATTTACTTTGATTTTTCTGTCTAGTCTGTTGGTGCCTATAGAAGAAAACAGTATTAAATCATTTATAAAATCAGCCCAATACCTTCTACAGGGAAATACAGTGAGACAGACTGTCTCATAAATTGTTTAGAATAACACAGCTCTCCAGTGATTTAGCCTGATTTGTTTGTTTTAAAAAAAAATTAGAAAGCCCACAAAACCTGCAGACGGTGATCCCCATCTTTTATAAAAGGGGCAACAAAAGTGCTCACTTAAGGCAAAAAAAATGAGCCGAAGTACCTTTTAATGTTCTTGAAGGTGATGTAGTCAGCAACCCATTAGCAAACAGACCATGGGACAGTGAAATTAGGAGGAAAATTGTATCATGTAATGGATGAAATGGGAATGAATTTTCTGTATTTATTGCAGATATTTCACATGGGTCATATGGTCTGAGCTTTTACTTAATAAGGGGGGTAAAAAAGGAAAATGCTCTCCTCAAACTTACCCAGCATCACAAATCTTTCATCTGTCTTGTTTTGTGGATCACTGACAGTGACAAAATGGTATTATGCACTGGCAGCTTGATTTCTGGCATTTACTGGGCTGTATGAAAGACCACATCCCCAAACACTTCTGTCATGTTCTCTTCCAGATTGTCATATATTAAACTGAGGAAATAAGCCTGTTTTTCTGGGGATCATAGATTCATGAAAATTAAAGATGGAAAAGACCTGTTAGTATAAATCACTTACATTATCCCTCATCCAATGCAGATTACTCCCTGTGGTGTGTTTTCCAGCAGTTTTTTTCAGTCCACATTGAAATGACTCATGCAACAGTTTCCACTGTTTCTCTCTGGAGATCAGTCTCCACTCTAATAGACCTCACAACCCTTGTTTTCAGCCTAGATTTTCCATTACTCATCTAGAGATTTTTTTTTTCCCCTGGCCATCTGGCAAGGCAGTCCATGATGTCTCTCTTAACCTAAAAACTGAGCCTTTGAAGGTAAGTTAAGGGCTATCAGGAAGGTGGAAGGAAGGCATAAACTGGAAAGGACTTCAGCAAGTTTTCTACATTTTAACTGCCTCTGATCTATGGAGTTGTAATTTTGGTGCAGAGATGTATTCAAGTCTGACTTATGGCCTGATGAGCTCTAATGATCTTTTTACAAGGGCAGGTAGTGAGAGGAAAATGGGAGCAAAATGGCTTTATGCTGAATGAGGATTAAATGAGATATTAGGAAGAAGCTCTATGCCATGAAGATGGTGAAGCCCTGGCACAGAGAAGCTGTGGCTGTCCCGACCATGAAAGTGTTGAAAGCCAGCTTGGAGAGGGTTTGGAACAACCTGAGATAGTGTAAGGAGTCCTTGCACATGGCAAAGGCTGGAATGGAATGATCTTTGAGGTCACTTCTAACCTAAACCATTCTATGATTTTGTGATTCTGTGTTCTAAAACACTAACAGGAAATCAAAGTATTTTCTGATTAAAATATACATAAGTATATTTTCTAGAGAGTTTGGGTATATATTGTACGAGATTTTGGCCCCTTCTGGGTCTGAACACAGTTAAAACACTGCAACAGTTAAAGGGGATCATTGCAGTAATGGAGCAGAGCAATGCAGGTCTTTTTCCATAACCTAACCTCACCTTTACATCCTGCAGATCAAGACCTCCATCTGTATCTAATAAACTCCAAAGTAACTTCCATATTTTTTTGCCTTGATCATCTCTCCAGCACAGTGGATGGAGCTCAGCCTGGCCTTGGATTATGTCTCAGCTACATGGGTGGGTACACAAGTTGGCTGCTTAAACTTCTGTTGCAGTGAATAAAGTTAGTGCCACAAGTTAAAGCAGCAGCTTAGACAAAAAGTGGCTGTTACTAGGCAATGCACAGACCAATGTGGTAGTTATGCAACCTCTAAAAGCCAGGGCAAGCTGTATCCTTGTACTTGCACCTTCCTTTTGGGCTGAACTCCACCCAAGAGCACTCCATCAAAGTGTGAAGAGTGGGCTGGCTGCAAAGTGCATGGTAGGAGGAGGCTGCAGCTGCAGCTTCAGAGCAGTGATCTGCGCTGACACCCCCTGTGTTGCTGCCTCACCTTGCAGCAGGGACAGAGAGCAGCTGCAGAGGTGATTTTCTCCATCTTTTCCAAGATCTGGACTGACACGTTGTTAATGCTTTCTGAAATATTGGTATAGAAACGATGTAGGGTTGTAGGCATCCTGTGGTGGCAGAGGGAACATGGGAACTTGGAAGGTTTCAGCTTCTATCCAGTCCACAGAAACCCCATTTACCTGTGTAGCAAATCCATGTAAGCTCACAAGTGCTTCAGTAAAGCCTTTACTGATAGTATGACGTTTAGGAGACAGAACTAAAAGGAATCCTAGAACACACACAAAAAAAAAAAAAAAAAACAAACCCCAAAAACCCCCAGACAAAATGAACTCAAATGGAAGAATGTGCATTAGCTTTAGTTCCTGGAATACAGGCATAAATTGATTTTTCCAAGCTAGAGAGTCTGTAACACGGTCAGTAATTAAATTAGCTGTTCCAGATTCAAGGCTGGTATCCAAACTACATCTGTCTTAGTCTCAGCAGAACTTATTTTTCCTTTTGATTGTTTTCTACTTCATTTCATACTCATTTTTGAAAATAAGTTGCACTCTTTTTTTAATATACTTAAGAGAAAAACTTCTTCCATGAAGACACCATGTGGAATAAAATTTTCTCCAGGAATACATGTAGGTAAGCATTTTGTTGCCTAGAGTTTAGAAAAAGTCTCTCTTTTATAGAACATGCTGGAGAAGAGATAAATCCATTATGAAAAATAAACAACTTGTTCCTTGCTTGATTAAACAAGAAACCAAAATATTTAACAGAATACTTTGAGATTCCAGGGCGTTTTAAATTTGTGAAAGAGAAACTAATCAGACACAAACTATTCCGACTTGGATTGTCCCATGGGAATCATTAGATACAAGTTACTAGGGAGCAGAGAGATGAAGTATGAAATTCCTGTCCATCTTACAGCCTTTACAGTGATCAGACAGCAGTAAAATATGACATAAATTGGCCTTTATTGATTTAAATTTTTCCTAAAGAATAAGTGTAAAAAATGCAGGCAAACAAGGGCTGTAAAGAGTATTCTAAAGGATTTATTTTGCTGAGTTGAGATACACAACAGAAATTTCAATTTTATGGGCCAAGAGAAGCACCACTCCTAAAATAAGTACTTGGATTTCTGTTCAACTGGTGGAGAAGAGGCACCTCTGAAGTCCTTCAGTGGGAAATCCAGCATGTCCAGGATAAAACAAACTCTACAACTGGCAGAATTTTTTGTCACATTTTAATTCTCTCTTCATGGGATGGTACGTTGAGAGCTCACAGCATTTCACACATCCAGGAAGAAACACAGGAATCATTCCACAGTCTTTATCTTCCTGGAGGGGCATTTATTGGACACAGTTTGCATTTTTGGTTTCCATGCAGTTCCCAAGAGTTGGACAATCATGCCTAAAGACACTGGAATCCTTTCATGGTTCCTAATTTCAGATGGTAAATTTGAGTTTCTGTTAAGCCAGATTTGAAAGGTAAAGGCATTTTATATGTCTAGAACACCCTGAGACAATATATGTCATTATATAAGGTAAAAACTTTTTTTAAATCTCAGTGGCATTTTTTCCCACTATTTTGACTGCTCTTTCCTGAGCTGTATTCCTACATCTATTTCCTCTCTGATAGCTTGCACTACAAAACTACATTGCCACACTTATTTTTCACCCTTAGGCACTTACCTATAGGTTCAATATTCATAGTTTAAATAGTTTGAGCACACTTGACTTTGCCCAGATTCACTGAAGCCAAGAGAAAAATTAGAGGAAAAATTGCTATGTCATTGAAGATAATAGTTACTTTGACAATGCCTGTTCTGGAATCCTGCATGATTTATTTATATTGCTTGCACACGCTCTGAGAGTATTTTTGGCCATGCTTCCTAATATTATTTGAGACACCGTTTAGGGAAATTAGTACTTAAGGATCACTTCTAATGGGTTATATGGCTAAGACACAGACATACTTTTTGTTTATCTCTATACACTCCAACAGTTCTAAAATTTTTTTCTGAAGGAACCATGCATATCTTCATGCCACCCGAAAATACAAGAAACAAAACCTCTAAGTTTCATGCTGCATTAAGGCTCTCTCACCATCTGCAATTGGATCTTACACTGTCAAATATTTTGAGAAAAATTGTACAAAACCAGAATTATATGAAAGAGCCATGATCATTGATCCTATCCAGGACACAGATCAGATGCAAAGAATAATTCTCTATAAGTGGCTTCAGCCAAACTTTATAATTGCACTTCAAGATTAGAGAAATATCCTTTGTCTTTCTTTGTTTAACAATATCACCCTAATTTTTGCTGGTTAGTAAAAACACATAAGGACAACAATACCAGATGAGGTCTCCAACTATTTTAAGAAAATAAAATTAAGGAATCATTATAAGAAATTATGAATTCCCTTAAAATTTATCTCACTTTAACTTAGCCACCTAAGATAGATCTGATTGCTCTAAGTTAGTCATTTAGTCTTTCTTCAGCAGAAAGCCTTCAGAGGGTGACTCATCTTAGGCATCAATCTTTAGATGTGATGAATAATTTTATGGCAGGGCTAGTCTCTGTCCAGCTGCTAATGAGGCAGTCTAGTCAACTAATTTCTTAGGATGAGTTCCTAGCTTTTAGATTATTAAAGACAAGTGATTTTAAATAATCTATCTTAAAAAATTTGCTTGCTGTAAAATCCAAAGCAGGTTAGTAGTGGTTGAGAGAGAAATTCATCTCTCTAAATAAAGTAGCCATGTGTAAGTTACATTTTATATATTCTATGACATCCTGAAAATCTGCTTGAGAAGGTTAGATATGACCTGGAACAAATTACTCTTTCTTGAGGGTTTTCTGGCAGCCATGTGGCCAGTTTATGGAGTGGATTTTTGGCATAGGTAACTAGAGTAATCTCATCAAACACCTCTGTTTGAAAGAACTTTTCTCGTTCCTTTTACTCAAATTATTTGAGTTGGGGTTTTACTTCACCTGTTGTGTGGGTTAACTGAAGTCCTGCAGCAAAATGTCCTCCTAAAATTTAGCTTAAATCATTCCTAATGAGCCTTGTCTGTCTAAAAAAGGGATCAATATGTTAGATGTGAGCAGAAAAGACTTCCTAAGTCACCCATCCTTTCATCTCCTGCTCTCATTTCCACTTCTGGAGCACATCTTCTCCTGCATGTCCCTAGCTGTGGAATTGGAAGTTGGGGGGTGGGCAATTGAAGACTCCTGCCGTTCAGCCTCTTATCCTGAAGACAAGCTGACTTAATTCCCAGGAAACTGAATCACACACGACCTCTTCACAAGAGGGCAAGGAGTTTGCATCCCTGTCTAATATTCAAAGGCAGTGGGAGTATGCTTAATGCCTTTCAACCACCTACTAGGGAAATGGCAACACTGGTGTCACAAATTTATCTAATTTCTATTGTTGCAGAGGTAGTGCCACATAAATTGGGGGCATAGGCTATTTGTTTTGCAGCCGTCTTTTGCCTGGTGTATAATTATCATGGCTCATCTTTATTAAACACCAGCCTTATCTTTGTTTTGCTCTCTTTGTTGATAGATGTAACCTCAATACTGTTGCCATAGCTACAGCAACAGTAGCTGAGAAGATTTTGTTTGTTGTAAACAAACCGAGCTGTACAGGCACAGATCCTAATGGAGCGTTTCCAGCCCCCTGCCTTATATTATGCTGATTAACGCTGCCATCTCCCTCCTGCTACCTATTTCTTATTTTAATTAGCATTAATTTAAGCTATATCAAGGAGTGTTTCCCCTTTTGGTGCCATGGCACCCCTTTTCTGACAGGTTTTTTTTTTTTTTTCCCTATAGCAACAGCCATAGGTTAGGACTGCAGCCCTGCTGAGAGCATCCTCACAGCAAAGCCCTGCTGGCACCAAAAATTAATCTCAATGTACACACTAGCTTAATGGCAAAAGATTGCTTAAATTTGCTTCCTACATTCTCACCTCCGGGGGTAACTGAACTTGTTCTTATGTAGAAGCCACAGGGATCTGAAAATGTGTGACTAATTCTGAAACTTATTTAGCTTCAAGCCAATTCCTCAAAATCAAGGACCAAGTTCAGCTACTCACATAAGGAGATGCAACTCCTTAGTAAGAAACTGTACTGCAAATTCTTGCCTCTCTGTTGATTTAACCCATGATCTCCCATGTGCATAGAAATTACTGGAATGGGTTCAGGAATAATCTAAACTTCCAACAGCACCAGTTCCTGTTAGTTTTATAGCAGACCTTTCTGTAGCAGCCACTTTTTTTGCTAATATTTTCCCTAATATAGGCTTGCCTCCTGAGTTTTATAATTAATTTTTTTCACTATGTGTGCCAATGTTAACAATGTTCAGTCTATACCATATAGTTTTGCTATTATTATTTTCATCTTGAAGAATTTAGGTGCTATCCCTGAGGGGAATATACCTGCCTGTTTCAAGGAGCTACTACCGGGTTCTCTGTGAAGGGCTCTGTAGTTTCGTTTTATATATATATATATATATATATATATATAAAACTGTTGTATTTTTAGAAATGCTATTAAACCTAAATTCCTTCATTTCCCCTCAATATAAATCAGGGTAAAGCACAATGGGCCCAGGGTTAGAACAACAGGAACAACATGTAAACAGGCAGAGTGTTCTGCCTTAGAAGAGATGGGTTGGAATACAGAGGGGTAAGCCAGGTGAGATATGTTTGTACTGCAGGAGGACTGCAATTCAAAATGATTGGACACTGCTGCAATGTGATATTGTGTTACAGTATTACCCATGAAACCAGTGTTATTCCCGGCTTTGTGTGGTTCTGTGCTGATTATGTGACCCTGTTATGCCTCTGCTAAAGCCTCTCCTGCAGCTCCTTCACCTTGCGCCGCTTTAAAGTGGTGCTGTCCGGAAATCTTTGCTTGGCAATGCACAGATGGGCAACATGATGTTCTTCTGCACTCCCCTCCTTCACAGTCTTCACAGGCTGTGCATCTAGATCCCTCCAGAATGGAGCAAACCTGCAAATTATGTATGAGGAGTCAGGCTGTCCTGAGAATAAGATAGCCTCTTGTATAGTACTGGACAAAAAGAGCACTGCCAGTGCTGATCTGTGACACTTGTACAATGTAACACCAGGAAGGACAAATTGTTCTGGGAATACTAATGTTAAAGGATAAAGAAAAATATCTTTTTCTTCACCCAAACCATCAAGAGACATTGTTGTTCATAACCCTGACAGTGTTGGATAATGTTTGAACTTGATGCTACAGCTAATTTCCAACCCTGATGATGGGCAGAATGCTAATTATATCACAATCTGCATAAGGGAAATCTAGCAGTGTTTTAGTGCTAGGCATACTTAGTCCTTTTTGTGGAAACTACAGGACCATAAAGTGAATGGTGACAGCAGTGCCTGGGAAGACAGGATCATCAGCAACATTCAGAACTACAACTAATAGCTCATTATGAGTGATGAGTTCACCAGGATGCTGGTAGGGCATAAAGCAATTGAACAGTGGTACCCTTGGTCCTTGTCGCTATCACCATTCAGAGAAGCTGTGGCTGACTCATCCCTGTCACTGTCCAAGGCCAGGTTGGGCAGGACTTGTAGCAACCTGGGATAGTGGGAAGTGTCCCTGACCATGGCAGGATATTGGAATAAGATTATCTCTAAAGTCCCTTTTAAACCAAAACGTTCTCTATGGCTCTGTGGTCAATGCACTCCTTGTGATTTGACCTTATTTATCCAGTCCTTTGACACATAAGATAGCTGATGATATTACAGATCTTTCAAGTCTAGTCCTAATGTCTTCACTTTTTTTTTTTTTTTAATATAACAAAACACAGTGTGGGTAAAAAATGTGTCCTATTTGAAGCCTCTTGGCAAAACTTTGTACACCAAAGCAACACCAGATGATGAGGTTGAGTCAAATCAGAAATCACAACACTTGAGTGAATTTCCTGGGTTGCACATCTTTATATTTCAATTCTTTATGCTATTTTAATATCATTCTACACATTAATGATGAACAAGGTGAGGCATTGACACTAGCAAACTTGATGAATGGGAAGAAAAATATTACCCCCCATTTGAACTTACAGAATTGTTCACACTCATTTTCAGCTTGTAAAGCTGTTATCTGCTCATGTAGCAGTTTTAAGAGTGCAAATGGAAGCAATCCAGCATGCAGAGATGTGTAGTAGTTTACAAATGCCTCCATAATATCTAAAAATCAACCTGAAGTATTGGAATAGAATAAATGCTTGGTGGATCCAACTTCCCCTTGTTTAATTATATTTTACTGGACTGACAGTGTAATTCACGGGTGGAATTCGGCAGCCCAGTTAAGAGTATTTTCACAGAAGAGCCTCCTTTGCAATTTGTAGTTCTTCCAGCACATGGAACTTATATTTAACATATTTCACCAGCACATAAAGTCAAAAGACTGATATGAAGTTTGTATCCTCTTTCCCAATGGACTAGAAAGCAGCTCTATCTTTAAATGGGTGAACACAGAAATGAAACCCAAGCCAGAAAGAAACTGCATAACAGGGTACACTCTCTGTCTCACAGGCAGCATGAGTGTCATGAAAAGCTTGATGTAGCTGGCAATTCAAACCACGTGAGAAAAGTCTGAAATTTGATATACCCCTGCAACAATGCAGTCTGGCATTTCCAGTTGACTTTTGTAGCTATATGTTTAGAAACCCTAGAAGAAATGGTTTCTGCTCATGAAAAATGCTAATAGAAACATATATGGGAGTTGAGGGAGGAAGAATACATAGCTTATATTTTGCATATTTGTTGAATAATTGATGCAGAGGATGTTTTGCTTGGAAGGGACTTCAAAGGTCATTCAGTTTCACCCCTTTGCCATATGAAGGGACATCTTCTATCCTCCCAAGGTCCAAGCCCTATCCAGCCTGGCCTTGGACACTTCCAGGGATCAGGGGCAGCACAGCTTCTCTGAGCAACCTGTGCCAGGACCTCACCACTCTCCAGAGAAGAATGGCCCCTTAATATCTAATGTAACCCCCACCCCCTCTTTTCAATTTAAAGTTTTTTCCCCTGGTCCTGTTATGATTCATCCATTTCCCATGTTCTTCATTAATTCTGTGGTAGAGATGGAAATCTGAACAAAGACACATGAATGTGGTGTTTGTCCACATGTCCACAGTAGATATTTTCCTATGTCCTTTAGCAACCCCCTGTTTTGTTTTTTGTTTTTTACCAAAATTTTCACCTCTGGATTAAGTCTGGAATATTAGCAAACACAAGAATAATAAGAAGAAGTATATTAAGAAATTACCTCAGCATTGGTTATAGTGGCTGGTGCTGAAGTCATAGGTCATTCACTTAAATTCCAGACACATAGACCATGTCAGAAACTTCTTCCAGCAGAAAAGGTTTAGTGATATAGGTGCCTCCAGAAAGAATCCTCTTACTTGAAGTGCCATGGAGGAGTTAAAGTCTGGATGCTACTCACACTCCATTGCACACCAGGGAGGGAATTTAAACATAGGTAATAAAGAATTGATAATAATATATGTGCATCCTCTATGATGTGATAAATTATATTTTCATGTTACTGCCTATATTGTTCAATATCATTTCACTAAATACAAAGGCAGCTTAAAGTTGGTTTACAAATAGGTACTCACGCTACAGACTAGCATATTAGTAAATTTTGTGTGCTGTTGAAAGTTTTTTTTAGCTATGTGAGTCTGTGTATGGGAAAGATGCTTTGAAAGTCTGACACTTTCTTGGACACAGTGCTAAAGAGGGATGAGATGAAAGACTGAGAAATCAGACTGTATTCATCCTATCACTCGCAAAAATATTATTGCTTCTCACAGTGTTAATCTACTGTTAACCTGAAGCAGAGACTATTCCATACCAAACGGAAGTTAAGGAAATTATTTTTAATGCCAGAATCATGCTAGGAAAAGAGTGTGAAAAAGGAGAAAAAAATGTCCTTGTGACCTTGCAGCCAAGCTTAGTTAGAAAGATCAGTTGCACTAATCTAGCATGATGCTGCATGGCAGTCTTTCCCAGTTCTGTTTCTGTTGAACTGAATGAAAGTTTATCCTTTACTTCAATGATAGACAAAATAGACCTCAGTACAATATTTTAATTTAAATTGTTTTCTCATTTAATTAAATATATTATGCTGCCTAATTTCATTTTTAAGGAAATGTCTCATTGAACAGTGAAAGAATAATTTTACCCATGTTTTGTTGAGGTGGTGGATGAATGATGAGAACAAAGGACAACACAGAAAATTTCACAGAAAATTTTCTTAGAAGAAAGCATTGTTGCTTTCTTCTAAGCAAGCTTGCCATGAATAGCAAGCTTGTCATTCACATTCATACTCCAGTAAGCTTATTTGATATTAAAGCATTCCTTGCTATTACAGTAATCTAATTGGTTTGTGTGGTTAAAGGAAAATAAAATTCTCATATTTATTATGAATTATTACTATAAATCTCCTTACTAAAGTAAAAATAAGCATTTATCCAATTCAAAGGCATATGAACAACAATATTTACTCTCTCTGGTAATATCAGTATAGTACTTCCAATATTCCATATTGTCTTGAGAGTATGGAGAAAAACCTAAAATCCAAGCCACTGTGAATACAATTGCCTTCACATTTACTGTAGGACACTTGCATTCTTTTACCTGATGAATCCATTCAACCACACCTGTTATGCAGGGTTTTATAGTGAGAATCACTGCTGCCGCTCAAGCCTCCCTGAGAAGGGAGAAGAAGAACTCACACTGCCTGCGTTTTTTCTGCAACTCCTCTTTAAAGCATGAGGCACACTTTCTCAGGCTTCCCAGGGGATGTCATTGGGATGTTTGAGTTGGGGTCTTGTCAGTCATGACCTGCATGACTCTCCACTGATTAGATAGGGAGCCTGGGGACTGGGATCTCTTTATTATTTTGCTGTGGATCTATCAGATATGTTTTGAAGTCAGGCGTTTTTTGTTGCCATTTTGTCTGCGCTTACAAGTGCTGCTTGCTGTTTCTGAACGACTGCTTTATCTTGCTTTTGAAAACTCTTATCATGTTGGATATGAAGGCTTCCTGAAGCAGGGAAACCCACTGTGTTGAGTGAGAATTTCTGTAGTTGTTTCACTTTATTCAGTCCTACTGGAGGAACTCCTTACAAGGGCTTGTAGTGGTGGGGCAAAGGGTGTCCTTACTGAAAAAGTCTTAGAATATATATTAGAAAAAAAAAAAAAAAAAACTGTACTATGAGGGTGATGAGGCCCTGGAACAGGGTGCCCTGAGAAGCTGTGGCTGCCCCATCCCTGGAAGTGTCCAAGGCCAGCTTAGATAAGGCTTGGAGCAACTTGGGACAGTGGAAGGTGTCTCTGCCCATGGCAGGATTACCTTTAAGATCCATTCTGATCCAAACCATTCTATGATTCTGTGAATTTCATATCTTAGCTCTTTGCTTCTTTGAGACAAGAGAGGAGCTTTAAAGGAATAAAATTAATAAATAGTGTTTTGTTGATATGCATTCTGAAATTAAGTTTGGATTGTTCTTTAGGACACTCCTGAGACTTTTCATTATGAAATTTCCTTTCTAAGTTGAAAAGAAATCCTTACTCTTCACAGCTGGATGGTCTTTCATTCCACAGACATACAAATAGGCACAGATACTGATGTGGGAATAAAGCAACCTGTACTGTAATCACACCTATTCCAGATGAAGGTGATTATTACAAGCATTGTATCTTATAGAAACTTTTTCTCTTCTTTTTTTTTTTTTGCTTTCATCCAACCAAAAATCATATTTGCTTTTCCTGTGGCTGCCAAATAATGGACAGATATCTTAGTCAAACATTCCATGAGTTTCCAAATGTTTTAGATCCTCAGAGAATGCTGCAGCTTGAGAAACATATGAGAAGTTTAGAGTACTTCTGTCTACAAGGATAGCCTTGCTTGTAGCCCAGTTGAATTCCATCTGTCATAAGGCAGCCCTACCTCCATAATATGTTGAAACTCATGGAAAAGTTCCACTGTTCTCCAGTACTTAATAATATTATAATATGGGAGAAAACAATGGTACTGATATTAGGCTTTTGCTAAATAAGAAATTTTTTCAAACACAAGCACCAACCAAGGGAATTTTTTATATAAATGTAGAAAAAACTTGTGACTGCTGCATATAACACTGAAGATCTTTCATCCTCTAGTGTTTTAATGACATTTTAAAAATACCATTGTTGGCTTATTTTGAAAGTTAAATTTATTGAGGCAGTTTTTTATATAGATTAGAATTCTTTTTTTTTTTTTTAATGGGAAAAGTTTGTTTTTCCCCTTCATCTAGTACATGGTCCACCCACCTGCATTCTTTTTGGTAAAAAGAAATTTATTTATTTTGTCATTGAAAATGAAAATAATAGAGGATTTTCAAGCTTAAATATGTCACTTTTTTTTTTATCTGGAATGATTTTATTTGTGTTTAAACCAATTCAAGTAAATATTTGACTGGATTTCAGTCATAATATGTGAAAATATCCAGGAAGATATTTTTATATACTTTTTGTTCAGTAGAAACCTTATTTTTAATACCCTAAGTATATGCTGTTGCTCTTCTGTGGGAGACCTGTGGCTTCAGAAAAGGACATTGCTGCCAGCAAAAAGTACAGAGCATCTGTACTAAATCCCTTTTCACACAAAAACATCCATTAGTTTGCATTAGCTGGGCAAGAGATGTCAATCAGGAATTAAAAGTACTCAGGGATTCCTCAGTAGCTTGCAAAAATATCTCTACTATCTAGAATTTCAATTAAATTTAAATTTATATTTAATTGACTTTGTCTCCCTCATTTCCCCTCTCTGTTCTCAGATGTATGCATAATTGCATTTATTCTAATTAATATTTACTGAATTTTAATCTACAATTGCGTGCTGTCACTTAGCAGTTATTTTTCTGAACAGTTCTCAAAAAAATTCTTAATAATCCTTTTTGAGAATCCAGACAATATATGTTCCCTGAATTATCTTGAGATTTTTTTTTTCCTTCTAAAAGTTTAAGAGTGAGATTTTAAGATTTAAGACTAACATTTTATTTTATGGAAATGTATGCATTTTGAGGTATAGTTATCCAAGTCCCATGCTGTTTTTCTCTCAATTAGACTGTCAGGTTCCAGGAGAACAAAGATGATTACCATTGGTTTGTTATGCACTAGGTAGCCCCAGGTTGCCTTCTCAGAAGAAACCTGATGTGGTCACAGTGCCTGGTCCTCAGGAATGTTGGTTTGTGTCCATGAACTGACTCACCAGCTACATAGCTCTCCTTTGGACAAGGAAATTTGAATAGGAATTCTGCCCTTAGAGGAAGTGCTTCGAAAGAACTTATCTTCATCTCTAAATTCCCAAACACCTTTACAACTATGTTTCTTAGAGATTTTCCCTGGTTCCTGGGGCTGAGCTATCTAATCATGACTTAATTGAGTACCCACAGCAAATGTTTTTTAGTAGCTGTCTCTGCATGCACTTGGCAAGTATAAGGCAAGGCGATTTGTCTTAATCATCTTTGTTGATGCATTAAGCTATGCAAAATTACTTCATATTTTGCATAAACTAAGATTAAGCAATCAGGCATTTACTCCAGATTGCTTGACACACAGTGAATTCTTAAGCCACAAGAATGCTCAGATGTCTGATCCCATGGGCATTTATGTTTCTTTAAGGGTGTACTTTCAGCATGCAGTTATCTGTCTGAATTTCCCAGTTAGCCATTAAACTCACAGAATTTTTTTTTTCAGAGGTCATCGCTGATATTGTGCTGGGTTTTCTCCAGGTAATTTTTTTTCCTTCTCAATTTAGACCTATCAGTTTTGTCAGCTGGATTTTGCTGCGCCTGTAATACCACTAGGGGTTGATCACAAAATCATAGAATGGTTGGGGCTGAAAGAAGACATTGATCATCCAGTTCCAGTCCCCATCTCTCTCTTATTCTGGGTAAAGAAAGGCAAGTTCTTTGGTCATTCCCTTTCATGAAATTGTCAGCTGGGAATTTCTTTGTATATGTAGATTTTATTCAGTCATGATACAGGGAGCTTAATCAACCATGTCCAGAAATTATTTTTGTTTTCTGGATCACTGTTTTCAGTAGTTTTCCAGCCTGGAAATCTAAATACCTCTGCTGTAGAACTGCATAAATACCTTTTTCTTTCTAAAGATGTTTTTTTTTGGTGTATCACAAGAAATAAACACAGAGTGAAAAAACACCTTTTCAATGATCTATACTTCTACCTATAGAGACCTATAGAACACACATATTATATACTATAGCAAATTTTATACATGTATACAATGTTCTTGATGTGACAGAATTATTTTTCCATTTCAAAATATTAGTTTATTACTTTAAATAATTGGAATTAGAAAGGCCCAGACCTCAATCAATCACATCTTCAATTACTGAAACAAAATATGTTGATTGAGTCAACGTACATTCTTCCAGCTTATTAGCATGAACATTTCCAGTATTTCAGTTTTACCTCAAAAACACTTATGAGGAGAGAAGCTAGAGTGATAACTTTCCAAGAACATATCACATCTATCCATCTTCTGGGACTAGAAACCTCTGTGCTGCTTTTATGATATTTTAGGGTATAGTGAAATTACTTCATCTCACTTTGAAATATTTCCCATACATATGAGTTTATAAGTAGTGTTACTGGCAGGCTGAAAGCCTGAATGCTTATAAATAGAGAGCTGGAATGGGGATAAAAGTGGCCCTGTGATCCTTACAGGTTTCTTACTTTGAGTAAAGTAACAAACAATTTATTGTACCTAGCAGGCCAAGAGTGCTGAAAGTGAGCAAAGGTCACTCTGGTGCCAGAGTTCACAGCTCTGCCCTGATAAGCAGATGGTTCCTAAGCAGATAAGATGTTAATAGATACCAACAGAGGTGGAAATAGAGCAATGCCAAAGTATTAGGTTCAAACTGTGTGCAACACTAAGAGACAGATCTTGACATTGCAAAAGTGTTTTTTCCAAGATCAACCTTCAGAGCCTTGACTTAGTTGTATCCTGACATGGAGGACATACAAATCTACTTATCTTGTGTAATTATTTGTAGAAACCTCAACATTAAGCCCGGCTTAGGTAAAACAAGAGTGATAAGAGAATCATGACCTGAAGAAGAGAAAATAAAAACCTGCTCTGTACATCTCCGAGCTATTCTTTGCACAGCACACACACACACAAGTGCACACAGGTGCACAGCTGCTTGACAGCCAGTGACATCTGGTTATCTGCAATCTCCTTTACAAGAGCCTTGCTCTGCGCAATGCACAGGTGCCTCTGCTCTGTGTTAGATAAATATGGCAAACACAGATAGCAACAAGAGGGTATCACAGGCCCCGCTTGCCAGCAGCAGCAGCAGCTCCAGCAGCAGCAGTGGGGGCTCAGAAAACCCCTCCCCATGTCTGTTTGTTCATGGGGTCTGACAATCCAGGTGGGAAAGTTGCAAGGAGCAAGAATTTATTACAGCGGTGGGGGCTGGCTGGAAAGCTCCTCTCTCTTTTTATTTTAATGGTCGCTTAAATTACTCCTGCAGACTTTGACAGAGCTTTGATTAGCACACACAAATATCATCCACAAATTCAAACTGGATCTTTCATCCTAATAAACATGAGCCCAGACCTGCATTTGTATCCTGGATGCTGCTTCTGGGTTCTCTCCAGATTTTCTGCCAAACACTGCCACCAAGTGTGAATCTGAGATTGTTTTACTGAACAGTCAATAGGAAAAGAAACCCACCTGCCAGATCCTGGCCCTGATGACCTCAACAGGCGTTGGAGACGCAAAGACATCGACATAACTTCTTCCTCTCTATTTTCCCTGTTGAAAAGCAAGGCAGTGAAAACTGTTTGACACTCATATAACATTTTATTTCTGTCACAATAAACATCTAAAGTCATGGACATTGGTACAAATGATGTAGCTTGATCCTTAGTCTAAAAGAGTAAGACAGATGTGAAGTTAGACAGGGTGACTAATGACTAAAAAAATGATACAAAACAAAAAAGTAAGAGAAAAATTTTTTCTCTAGACGATACAAATCTGAGGCTCCGGAGCCTCAGAATAATAACTTAGCAACACAATTGCCTTTGGTTACTTTAGTTTTGTACCATAATAATCAATGTGACATGTGAAACTGAGATGAGGAATAATATATTGGTCTTAAAAGAGGAATATTATTGCTGCTTCAAATCAGACAATCCTGAGAATTTTTCTGCTCATCACATGGAAAGATAAAGATAACTATTAAGGAAAAATAAAATGAAATATTTCTAAGTGAAGCTGATCAGAGCTCCACAAGAAGAAATAAAGTGACAACAGTTCAAACAGCCTAACTTATTGGAGTATGAACTTTAATTCAAAATTAGTATGTTCAAACGTCTATCTGTCTAACATTACATTCTTTATATTAAATAGAGTGGATTATCTATACTTATCAGCTGTGCCTCTCTACATGATCCCTAAGAAAGTAATTTCTCAAAAGGGATGTTGAGAAAGCGCAAGCCCCTGTAGTTAAAAAGCGATAATATGATTTTCAGCCTGGACCTGTTGCTCTGTGGTTGCAACGAGTTTGGTAAAAGAGGCTGTGGGGTGCAGGAGGCATTCCTGGCCCCGGGCAAGGTGAGGCTCCAGTGAGGACTGTTTCCATCAGCTGTATTCTCTGACTGCAGTGAGAATAAGAATTTATAAGAATGTTGTTTTATATAACTCTTGAATGGTTCAAGCATAACCTCATGGTCCTGAGCTACAGCTCTGGCCTTCAGCAAGTTTAAATTAACAAACATATGATCTAGAAGGACACGCTCCAAATGGCTTCCAACAGCAAGGATCCAAAACCATAGAAAACATGAAATTTAAAAGAAGACTCAGGATTGCTCTAGAGAACAAACCTCAAGCTACAATTCTGAAAACTCTACTTAGCTAGAAATATGCTCCTCAGGCCATAAAGATCTGGGTTGCTGTATTACTCAAATGCTTCAAATTTTGAAATTTTTCCAGGTATGTTCAAATACTTCTGAATTTGGATGCACACTCACCACTCCTCTTTGTTTAACAGATTCTGCCTATACATATTACAAAACTAAACTCAGCCTTGGGCATTCATCAGCAGTTCTTGTACCTGCACAACAAAGGATTAGTTAAATATTACACACTTTTCCTTAAGTAAATACGAGTACCTGTATAATTATTTCTTCTGCAGGTCTTAACAGCACCAGCAGAGCTTTTATCCTTTATCAGGTAAATCTGATGCATCTTTTAAATTGTTATTTGTGCCAGAGGAGTTATTTTCTTTTTTTTTCTCTTTTTTCATTTTTTTTTTATTCTAGGTGGTCTAGCCTCACATCATGCAGAAAAGATTTACAGAGGCAAAACACATTAAATTTATTTGAAATCAGGTCTATAAATCCCCTTATACTGATGAGAAACCAGACCCTTAAGTAGTAATTCTAATTCTAATAGAGATCTGGATGCTTGCTTGTCATAAATCACAGCGTTACAGAATAGGAAGAAGGTAAAAGCTACATTAAAGGCACTTACAGAGCACTTCTTTCTGGGACAGACTGTAAACTTTTCAATTCTTTTTCCAGTCTGGTGTAAAATGTTTCAAGTACCAGATCTCTTGTCAATCCCCTGAGGGAAATATTCCGAGTCCCCACAGAGCAAGCATTGTTAAGGGTTCTTTCTAGACATTTAGTTCAATTATTCATTTATTCAGTCCTAATTATGCTCACCTCAATAAAAAACTGTTCTCCTCCGAACCACACTCAGTTTGAGATACCTCCCCATGCCCCCTGCTATTATTTGGACAAAGTTAGTGATTCTATTATTCACTTGCCTCAAATGAAGCCTGTATGTCTGTCTTTGTGGGATTTTTCTGTGTTTCAATTCCCTAGCTCTACAATAAGTCTCACTTTCTCACATCCTTTATTTATTCTTATAAAAGCCCTAATACAGGGTCAGCCTTTATTTGTGTACATTACCTACAAGCAATACTCAGGGAGACCAAGATCAGCTTTTCAAATATTCTGAGAGAGGACAGGAAAAGAGTAATAAGAAAAGGAAAGTTGCAGATTATGCTATTCATTTCTTGACATCCAATTGCTATTAGAGAATGATAACTGAAATAAATATCCCTTTAGAAACCTTTCTGGTTATCTCTGTCTCTAAAAAAGATTAGTTGTAAAAATTGAGAGAATCTAACAGATTCTCTGTGTTAGAAAGTAGCCAAAATAACATGTTCATAAGTCATTTATAATGACCCTGTGAAAAATATCCATTTTTGAAACAGATATTTAAAAACAAAAGTTGAATTTTTCATGAATGTTATTAGAGATTTTCTTTCCTGAATGAAAATTGGCCATGGCAAATTCCAGCCGACTTCAAATTTTAAATTTGGAATTGAACAATGTGTGTGCTGAGCCAGGAAAGAAAAAAATGTTTCACTATATTTTTTCAGACAGGATAAGAGAAATAAATAATTCTTACAAAATATTTTTTAAGTTCTTTAATATATATGGATCTATGTTCCTTGGCTGCAGCAAGGAACTAAAATTTCAAGGGAATGTGAGCAATAATAAAGACAGCAAGATAACAATTGCAGTTCTTCTTATCTGCTTTTTAGATTCAGTTGGCAGATTTTACCTTGCTGTTTCTTGGCCCAGTTCATGCTTGTGATGTTCATTTAAAAGTGCTGTGGAAGAGGAGTAAATGGCAATGTGTTTGTGTGGACCCTGACAACACAGACTCCTGGATTCAGCCAGGAAAAGCAGGCATGGACAGTACAATTATGGGTACTACTTTCACCTGGAGCTACACAGAAAATACTTTATAATATATTCTTCTGGTCTTTCACAATAAAAATAATAAAAAAGATATTTAAATTATTGTCAAGCTCAATTTTTTCCTAGAAAAATGTTATGTAACTACAAAGCTGTCTGGATGTGTTGTGGTGCCAGTTGAAGTACACAAGAAGTAATAATTTTTTCCTTAAAGTCAGACCCTTTTTCTGACTTTATGTCCCAATTGCCTTTCACTTTCATCTGTTTATCCTTCATTTTTCTCATTGTCATCCTCTTTTAAAGAGTATGTTTTTGCTCTGTGTAAACAGATGAGAAAGTTTCCATGAAGGTGTCTCTCTGAAACTCCAAGTACCAGCGTAGACAATGACAATTATTAGGCTCTGGAAGGGGCCTTATCCCTTGGCAGCAGGTTATGACCAGCAGACACAGGGGTAAGAAGAGAATTTTTCATTTTGGTGGTACTTGGCCAACCCAGTCATTCCCCGAACAATTTTCAAATGTGTAGGAGACAGATTCATGTTCTTTCCCTGCAAGTGTCACATTGCTTAAAATCTTACTGGTGGCTTTTGCTGTTCCTGTTGAATTTATCCTTGGAAGTGAGGGTTAGGACACAGGGGTAACTTGAAGGAAAATATGTTGCTTATTGACCATTGAGTAGATAATGCCTGAGGTACTAAAGGACTATTTACAAAGATATTTCTACCTGGAACATTCAGTGTTGGGTCCTAAATTTTATTTTTCTTCAAATTAAGGAAATGTTTCCTTACCCTGAAGTTTCCACTGTTGCTTAGGACAATACTTTAATGACTTCCAGCCTTCTGTGGACACAGACTATGAGTTTTTAACTTGAAATCTGATCATACATCTGGGTCCCCCTAGAAAACTTTATTAGCTCTTTTCTTCACAAATAACTTCTAGAAGATCAAAGGTCTGGGCATGAAACACCACAACAAATTTGTCCCTGAATAATTTAGCAAAATCAATAGATTTATCAGAAATAAATTTGTCCTAATGTGTTTACTCATATATAAAAACTCTATGTGTTCATCACATTTATTATGACATGACACAAGAAATCACAGCTATTCACAGTCTTCGTCTGCCACACACTCCATAGCTAACTTTGTGTTACAGTGAAGAAAATAACTGCTAAATATCAGCAGTCTCTTCTGCATATTCAGCATGAACCAAAGTCTGTCCTTGCACCTTAATCTGTTCCATTATGAGGTTGAGTCCTTAAAAAAAACAAAAAAAAAAGCAAATATACAGAACATTTTAGTTCTGATCTCAAGAAATGATTTATTTTTAGAAGCCAGGACTATTAATTTAAACAGCATTTGTTCTGATTTCCTAATAGTTTCTCCACACCATGATAGCATGATACAGTCTTAATTTTCTGAGAACTGGAATGCTAGAAGTGCAAGATATGCTCAGCAATGGAATGCCAGGGGAATGGTTTCCCTGGCAACAGCAAGCACATAAAAAGTATGCAGAGCACTCCCTGATTCTCCTGTTTTAAGCCTCCATTGATAGGGGAATCAAATCTAGTTTGGATTTTTTTTCATTTAAGGTGAACTGCAGGGCAAAAACATGGGGATGTGCTTTATTACATTTTGCCACCATGTGGAGAAAACCTGTAAGAAGGGAATTTAGAAGACCTGGCCATGTGGCCCCAGAGAGGACATGTAGTCACTGGAGGTAAAAAGAGAACAACCAGCAATTAAAAAAAAAATAAAATTTGGGATTACTTTCAAATGGTGAATTGTGCACGGCAATTTTTAAAATGAGCCAGAGGGACTTCAGGGTTCAGCATAAGGTTTGGTTCTGGTACTGCAAGACACTTGGATATACATTTACCTCTACTCTGAGGAGTAGATGCTGAGATTTGAAATTTAGATCCTCTGACTTTTAGGCATTTGTACAGTGCCATAGAAATTAGACACATGCTGCAATATCTCACAGAGCTATTGCTTATATAAGGTCACTTCAAGATCATTCAGATTAATTTCTGTCTTTCCTAAAAGGAGTTTCAGTGGGCTCCCACTGCAAAGTCGCCATCAAGAGGATGAAATAAAACTGAAATTGGTCTTCAATTCACAAATGTTTTGCCTGCACTGACATTTTCAAGTGAGGACATGTGAGTTTAATTTTTCTGCAGCTTGACACGTTTCACCAGTACTAGTTCTAGTTGTGGTTTTGCATACAGGGAATAAAATTTAAACCCTAGACTAAGAAAAGCTGAGGATATAATTGGTCTTTCATGAACTTTTGATACCTATAATTTTTAGTACAGGCGGTGATAGAGCTGGAAATTTGGGGGTTGTTACTGTGCAATTTCTCATGGAGCAGTCTAAAAATATTAATATGATAAAAAATATGAACATGACTCATCACTTGAAAATATAGACCCCCTCAGATATAACAGACAGAGATAATTTGGCTATGGAAAATAATATATAGAATAAAAAAGCACTGATTATTATGTATTTGAGTTATTACATAGGCTAATTAATTTTGGATTATTTGCAAATTGGGAAAATTATTTTGAAACTAAGCGGTTCAGCCAGAACAAATTATATGTGAAAAAATAGAATTTATATCTTTGTCTACACAATGAGTCTTGAGTTTCTGTTCTTTCAGTTCCTTTCTCAGTTGTAGAACCTTTGTTATTTCCGTACTCTCCTTGTTTGTATGCTTGCTGAGTATTTATAGTCCCCAAGTGAATGAGCTTTCCTTTATCCTAATTGAATCTTTTAAAAATATTTTTTTCTCACTTTCTACAGTAGTTAATACTGGCCTGCTATTTCTTATTCTTCTCCCCTGCTCCCTCACCAGTTTCTGTGTTACATTCCCTTAAACTTTGCAATAGAGAAGAGAAAGGTGATATTTAGCACTAACACAGTATAAAAAAAATTTAATACAGATCTGGATTATCTTTCGTGACAAAAAAAAACCACTAACTGCTGTTACAAAAAAAAAAAAAAAGAAAGAAAGAAGAGCAGAGGAAACTACTTTTTATAATAACTTGATATTCTGAGTCTTGCTGCCTCTCTCATAGCACATCAAACAGCACATGACATTGCAACTTTAAAAGGGAAGTCAAGACTTGTGAAGTGACAGAAGAATTCAAAAAGGGAAAAACCAATAAATGGGGGATATATTTGCAACTTTTTCCTAGTATTTGCTTGGTGAGATTTCATTGCTTTTACACTCATTAATAAACAATACTGCCTTGAACCTCCACACAAACTACTCATGTTTGGACAAAAATGCTGAGTGTGTTGTACCATTGGGGTGCTCCCTAAAAAGCACTTCCCATTTGTAAACAAGCAATCAAGTGTGTTAGGAAGTGTGCTTTTCTGACAGGAGAGAAGAAAACAAAATGAGGGAGGAGATGGGATAAGATATGATGACATAATTATTGCTCACACAAATTGCAATAACCATTTAAAGTTAGCCTCACCATGATAAGGCAACTTCAGGGATACTGCCTGCTCTCTGTCCCAATGAAAAGCCTCAGCTGGAGCTGTCACAACCCAGGGCTCTTCTCTCCACCTTGCCAGCCATCAAGGCAAACAGATTTCTGCCACTGACCCGCCTTGTGCCCTCAGATTCAGATGTGCTTTCCTTCTGGCCCCAAAAGCCACCCCTGTTCTCCAGAAATTTCTGCTTTTCAGTGCTAAGCCAATCTGGTCTATTTTGGCTCCCAAAAAAGTGTCCTTAAGTGTGATAAAAAGTAAAGTGTCTGTATCTCAAGGCCAGTCAGCAGTGCCTTTCTGTTCCCATTCTCTCTCAGGTGTGAGCCCACTCTGGGCTACCTGGTGCCCCTCTCACCATAGGTCTGGGCACATTTCTTTCACATCTCAGGTGACAGCTTTTGCCTGTTAGTTCTACAAAAGCAGCTGAATCATGCTGCAGTTTTATTTTTTTGCCTCCTTATAGTACCTAATCAATTCTCTGTTTGCAGATTAGAGATTTAATCCAGTGCAGCCTTTGGGTTGCTGCAGTGCTAAATGATCCCCTTCTGCACATCTCTCTCTCTCCCTCATGTCCTTTCCTACACAGCTTTCTCCCTCAAAACACTTCCATGACTTTCATCCCACTAGCTTGAAACACAGCTATTTAAAGCAAAGGTATTGAGGATTTGGTATTTCAACAATATTAGTGCATTCTCCATATCCTTGTATACAGAATATGTTTACTCTGCCATCTGCTTCCTCTTATACACTCACTCCTACTTCTGCCCTTGGGAAAATGAAAGAGCAAACACCTGACAGGTGCTTAGTCACACTGCTTAATATTTATAGAAAATATTCAGGTGTTGAGTTTAGAAACAGGAGAAAGGTAGTGCAGAATTAAGGCAAATTCTCAGCAAATCTATCAGAATTTTCCATCTTGAAGAATTCCTGCAGTTAGATGTGGGAAGGAAGCTCTCCATCTCTCTCCTTTTTTACACCACTTCGGTACCACAGCATCAGTGAGAGTCAGTCTAGGTTTTATTCAAATATTATTGCACAATGGGATCTAAGACCTACTGTATTTATACATCCATTTCCACCTCTTCATCATCTGAACACCTCCAGTACAATTTTAAAGGATGTAATTAGCATCTGTCAAGAGGGGTTCACTCTCTACAGGAGGAAAAGTTGGCTTGTGGATTTTCTTTTCTACAGCTATGTCCAGTGCCATGTGTCTGCATAACCAACATATTAAAAGAGAAAAAATTAAAAAAAAGGACTTGGCACAACAAGAAGAGAGGTGAGTAGAAAATCCTTTGCCAGTTTGTGAAGCTGGTACTTGATATGGTGTTGACACAACTCAGCAACTCACACACAGAGAATCCTGGAATGGGAGAGGTTGGAAAGGACCACAGTGGGTCCAGCCCCATCCCAGAGCACGCAACACAGAATCGTGTCCAGAGGGTTCTGGAATATGCCCAGTGAGGGAGACTCTCTTTTCTTGACAACCTGCTCAGTCCTGTCACGTGAGCAGTAAAGAAATTCCTCCTCATGTTCAGGTAGAATTTCCTGTGCATCAGTTTCTACCCTAAACTCCTAAACCTAGACCCGCCCCCCCCCCCCACCCCCCCAACTTAGTTTTCTGCTAATCCATCAATTTCAGGGACACATTATGAATTTGAATGATTTTTATAACCTCAACAGAGCTTTCACAGATGAACCCTCATGTGTTCTAGATGGAAGGCAGAAGGCTCTGGACGCACAAAGGTTCTGTTCAGCCCCTCACTTCTAATTTAGCTTCAATAGGAGCAACAAAACCTCATTTTTCTTTAGTAGAAACAAAGTTTCCATCCCTTCCTGGAAAGCTACCACCTCCCTTTGTCTCTACCTTGTTCTTTTCTTCCTCTGGGGGAGGCTGGCTAGTTCCACAGTATCATTTACATCTTTGGGAGGAACACACAGCATGCATCTGAACTTGCTCATAAAGTACCTCAAGTTCATTCACATTCCTTTTTCCTCAGCCTAAACAGTTCCCCTGGGACAAAGTAGAGCCATCACTTACCAAGAAGTTTAAACAGCCATTCAGGTCTGCTGTGCCCTGATACACGAGCACTCTGTAAATATCCACTGAGGCCTTGAATATTCAGCATGATGGAATTTGTTTAGTCTAGAGGAGGGAAGAGTGAGGATAGACATAAGTATCTTCAAACGTGTCAAAAAGGGCTACATAAAGGAAATGAATAAAGTGTTTTTATTGTTTACTGGGGCTAAGGCAAGCAGCAATGGTATTAAATTGCAATAAATGAGATATAGGTTTGCAATTAGGGAAAAATTCCTAGCAGAAGGATTTTTAAGGAAACTCAGAGAGGCTGGAGATGCCACTTCACTGGAGGTTTTTAGATATTTCTTAGATATATATCTGTCAAAAAAAACCCCTAAAAATGTTTAGGTACAGTTGTTGCAAAGATCATCTGGCTCAGAATTGCCCTCTAGCCCTCCTATCTGCACAGCTGTGGGAAGCTAACACACTTAGCAAGGGCTAAACCTGATATATGGAGGCACCTGAGTAGTGAGAAAGTGTTTGTCTGATCATTGTCACCAGGGGGAATCGGATTCCATTTCCCACACACATTTTTCTATCAAAAAATATCACAGCTTTTTATATTTTGCTTCTGCATTACAATTTTTATCACATTTTTCAAAAGCCCACATGTGGAACATTTATTTTTTGATGTTATATGATAATTTCCCTTCAAGATCTGTGGGACTTCTCTCTCATTTCTTAAAAATTATGGTGACACTTCTCTCCCAGAAATGTTTCAAAGGGGTTGCAAATGGCCTTATAACATCCTACTTGCTTTCCTGCTGTCCTGCTGTCTGCTCTGCAATGTCTCTTTTAGAACTCAATTTGCCCTCATCAGTGTTACTTGTTTTTCAAAATTATTCAAATTGCATTCAGCTAGGATTTGATTAGCAGAAAGGTGAAACGACTTTGCTTTCTGTGCTAGTATGTGAGCAGTTGCTCTGATGTTGATTATCACACCAACAGAACATAACCTGCTGATCAAAATGTTTTTTGATTGACATCCTTTTCTGAGAAGTCAAAGTCCATGGATTTTAAATGCTTCTACACAGGAAGCTTAAAGGAGGGACCAAAATACCTTCTTTAAGTTTACTACAATCCTGTAGAGCCAAAACCCAGAATGGAGAACAGATCCACAAAGCCTTGTAGCTGCGCTTTGCAGACCACAGGTATTACTCTGCATTTCCTACCCTCTGTAGGTCCTCCCTGAAAAATTCCATCCCAGCTTAAGGTGTAAGTTGGAAGACAATGAAAGAACTGGGCAATGTCATCTTTGAAGGGAGGCAGCAAGCTCAGAAAAAGGATTTTTAGCATTACTGAACAGCAGCAATTAAAGAGGAGCCATGCCAAAGAGTTGAATTTTGTATTTTGGCAACCTCATCACAGATTGTTGTTACTTATTTGCAATAATGATTTCTCAGAGGTTTACTGCACATTGCCAAAGGTTCCTAACCTCTTTCAATCTCTTTCAGTTTTTTGTATGGCAGTTGTCTCATCTAGGAGAAATCACAGAATATCCTGGCCATACAATTAGTAAATGTCCATATTCAATTTGCTTTTCAATGAGAGATCAAAAAGATCACTCAATGAGCTGATAAATGAGCAGAGGAGGTAGGAGTGAATGGCTGCAGAGGTGCTAATACAGGACAATGAAAGGCAAGTTGCACCAGAAAATATAATTGCATCAGAAAAAAAAATGCAAAAGTGGACTTATGTAATATTGTCTCCACTAAATAAAACTAAAGAGTCTCATCCATCTGGATGATAGAACAGGTAGGCAGGGTATGGACTGATGAGAAATAGTTCAGCACTGTTCTACTTTCTTAAAGAAAAATAGTCAAAGACTTTGAGATCATTGTGTGAGATCTCCTCACTCCTGAGTGTGGATATGACATCTGGATGAGAGATAACCAGGTAACCTGAGGGCAGTCATTTTAAGGAATTAGGTGGAGACAAAAACTTAGTAAACATACTTCTTGTATCCAGTCTTCCAGGCTTTTTTTTGTCTGTTAGCTCCCAGAAAATTCTTCTCCCATCATACCTTAAATGAAAATCTTGAAATTATTTTGAGAAGTTTCCTATGTGATTTAGGTTTTTTTTTTTTCTGCATTGATTGCATGATCATTTTGGGATCTTCCAAAATTTAATTGTAGAACACAGAGGCAGAAGCTTGGATCTACTTTGCTCCCTGAAAATTTTGTTAGCCAGTGGTTTTTTTTCACCTTAATGGAGCAGAGCCAGTTGCCAGGGTTGCATTTCAGGCTTCAGCCGCTGCATAAATTTTCTTAAAAATAAACTGAGTTTCATATGTGGTCTCTTAATATGCATTCACATGTAATGCTTGAGGTGCAGTATTCTGCATGAGATTAAATATTGAGTTATCAGTCTTTTAGGTATCTCCATTATAATCCTTGGTAGTAAAAGTATTTTTTCCCCTTGTCTCTGTAAATGACTTTTGAATGACAGCAATAGATTTTCTATTAGAAATAATCACAACTGTTTATTTCTCATTATGACATTCAGGATAAGAATTTTTATAGTGTGATTCATCCTTTTTAAGTTATGTGCTGTTTTGCCCCAAATTTATCCCAAATGTTGTGATCTTTTGATGGTCCCATATGTTTTGTGCTGGGCTGCAGGCAGAAGGAAAACATACCAGTCCTGTTTTAGTATTTAGGTTGTGCTGGAATTTGGGGTAGGAAACCTGATCCTGACAGTTAACCCTTTTCTTAACCAAAAATTCTTCACAATGATTTCAGTAAGCCCAGAATTTCAGATTATGAGAGCAATGACATTTTCTTCCCCATTGCCTCCAGAGACTCTGCTGGTTCATCCACATGGTAACATTGAATTAGAATAAGAAAGAAACAGCTTTTCTTAGTTTAAATTCTGTTCAGACTTTACACAGGCAGTTCTATGGTCTGTGGGTATTGCTTTCATAGAGTTAATGTTACCTTCAAGGACTTCCTATCCATGAAAAGCAAAAAGAAAAACTGTACTCAACACCCTTCCAGGCCCCAAAAAACCAAACCAAAAATCAAACCAAACCACACATTGAAAAAGACCCCAAAAACTGTTTTGTTTTTTTTCTTCCTCATTATAATGTTGAATTCATTAAAACACTGCTACTTTAAGGAATGCATGCCTTCTTAAAAACCTGAGTCTTTGTCTTGTTCTTCATCCAGATAATTAATTTAACTTTCTAGCATAATCCTTCTTTTAATCACTGTCTTCAATTTCTTCATTTCACTCAGATAATTTTATTTCCACTTCTGCCCTGATGCTTTAATTCCACGGCAAAGAGCTCAGAAACTATTTGACTTGCTAAATCTTTTAAAAAAATAACACAGAACTATTAACCTTGGACAAAGTGTTTTGGAGCTTTTCATTTGTATGCAGGAAGGATGCCCTTTGTGGGAGAAAGAAAGAGAAGGAACCTCCAAAAGAAATATAAATCAGTATCTTAAATTACTCAAATGTACAATATGGCATCAGTAGCTGTTACATATTTTTTTCTCTCCTTTTGAGATTCAAATACATATGCTCAGCAATTACTGTTACATTTACATAATAGGACATTTTTTGATTAGCATATCTTGGACTTCTGTTTGCATTTTTAAATTGTGGTTACTTTTTTTCTCTAATTTGTCCATATTTGCCCTTCATGTTCTGTTCTACCTGCTCATGTTTTCCCTTGCTCTCTTTTTTTGTTTCCCTGAGAGCTTGTTCTCTCCAAAGCTGTGTTTAGTATTTGGTTTTATAGTTAACATCCCACAGTAATGGCATACCAGGAAAGCAAGGCATATGACATATTAAAGTTTAACGAATAAATTGTGAAACCATGTGACAAACCATACTTTCACAGGGGATAGCCAGGAAATAGTGATACACTGCAAGATCCTAAAAACCCTTCAATTTATTTTATAACATTTACTCATCCTTTCATGCTGTTCCAACTTTGTGTGCACTGAATAAAATATTTTGTGGTTACCTCAGGTTTGTATATTTTATGAAATTTAAATACCCTAACTGCTACTTTAGCCACCACCAAAACAGGTTGGATCAGATTCTTGGTGTTACCATTTCCAGTGAGGTTCTTTGATTGACCATTCTCTACCTGCTCCAGAGGAAAGAGGCAAGAGAGTGCTTAGCTAGCTATTCAAATGTAAAAAAAAGGTGTTCAGTACAAACAAATGACTTTTCAGTTGTGTAGAATTCTTAAACATTAAAAACATTCTTAAAATTCTCTTCTGTCAGAGTATCCTGGTGGCCTTATTTATGAGACAATCCCCTGTGCTATAAAAGAAATACCATTGTGCCCCTCTTTGTAACATAGCCCTTTATTTGTAAGATAAATAAAATTGTTCTATTTTATTTATCTTTGTGAAATACTGAAAATACTTTGACATTTGGGTAAAGATATGTGCAACCATTCTACCATTGTTTCATTGTTCAAATCTCCAAAACTGAACAGATTCTCAGTACTGTCTCACTTGTACCATCTTGAGATCTCAAATGAAACGGTGGCCAAGTCGAGTTGATCTTCCTGTTCATGGCTTTGCTCTGTGAATTCATTGATTTCTGTAATTAAATGAGTTGGAAGTAAATCCCAGCCCTTTACTGCATGCAACTCATCAGAGCTGATGGCTGAATCTTAATAAGCTGTTTAGTGTGATCTTGTGCCAGAGCAGCTAGGTGCTAACAGTTTCCCTAGTGCAATTCCATGTAGCAATCTGTGGTTATAATTGACTCTGCCAGGACAAAAGAAAGAGGAGGTGGAATGGCATTAGATTAAAATGAAACAGTGCAGTGAAGAGTGGTTAGCTCAATGAATGCAAAATTTTCCCCTTTGTGTGTTAGCTGAACTCAATGGTTACATTTTTCTTTCTTCTTTCAAATAAATTGCAGCATTTTGTATTCGGGTACCTGTCTGAAGAAAAAAAAATGAAAAAAAAAAAAAACAAACCAAATCCACCCCAATAAGAACTCCGAAATGAAAACATTAGTACACTTAATTACTAAGGATACTGACAATGCCTGTGTAGTTTTCTATGTATCCTACCGTGAATTGATGCCAGTGTTGTGTACTCAACACTCTCTACAAAAATACTAATATAATGGCATTGTGGCATCCTTTGAGCTAAAAGAAATCAATAACAAAATGAAAAACAAACCTATAAAATTAAAAAAAAATAATGAAAACCAACCCAACCCAATACAAAACAAAGAAACTAAACAAACAAAATGCCCAAGGTCTGCTGTTTGTCTTTAAAAGGATAAACCAGAACCCAGCAAATGAAAAAATGAAAGAACATCACCCCATAAAAAGGGGAAATTATGAAATAAACTATCAGGAAACAAAAGTGTACAGCAAAACCTGGGTCGTATAAGGGAGAATACTTAAGACATTGAATAATTCACAAAACTAAGGACTCTCTATCTATTACATGCAGGTGGTCATTTGCTTTTTTTTTAGGTAACGTATGATCTTTTATATAAATTTCAAAAATATTTTGAAATGTTAAAAAAGGTTTCTGCTGTCTATGGAGAAAATCTGGCTTTTCCTTGGAACAGAAAGTCCACCAGTCTGCTTGCACAATGCAGGCGTCCCACTTGCTGAGGACACAGAATCAAACACTCCAAAATGTGAGAAGGAAACCAAACACTAAAGGAAAAATTGCTGTGATGTACTGCACATGTAGATTTTTTTCAAAGTGGCAAGGCAAGCCAGAAATTCAGGAAATGCAAAGCAAAAATCTAGTGTTGTTGTAGGGAGAAATTATGTGGCTTGGAAACAAGTCTTAGTGCCTTGCAAGTTTTTAAGTGTTATTGAATTAGAATCACAAAATGGTTTCTTTTGGAAGGGATTGTAAAGCTCATCTCATTTCACCTCCCTGCATGGGCAGAGACACCTTCCACTAGAATAGGTTCTTCCAAGCTCCATCCAATGTGGTCTTGAACAATTCCAGGGATGGGGGAAGCCACAGCTTCTCTGCGTAACCTGTGGCAGATGTAACAGAATATATATATATATTTTTTTAATGGCAAATTGGCAAATCCATGAATTAAACTTATTCTATTGCAAATATCCACAGGTTAGAGTAGGCTTAGAAAACTTAGGAAGAGACTAGAAAAGTCCTGCTAGCCCTCTTCTAGGGATATCATCTGTGTGTGCAAGGACTGGGTAAAAGGTGTAAAATTTTGCAGTCAAGTTATGCTGATGCCAAGTTATGGCAAAAATGTTGAACGTAACAGATACTGGGGCAAACAAAGCTTGTCTCCACACAGGCAAATTCTTCTCCCTATATGAAGATATGAGAAGATTGTCAAAGTAAGAGTAGGAAAACAAGGGACTAATAAAGGGAAATTTCAGGAGAATTATAAAATAGGAATAAACATCATCCTAACATAAAAGCATAATCCTCAAATTCATAAACAATGGAATTTTTTTAAGGAGGCTGAAGAAGAAAGCTTATTGAAGAGACCACATTGATAAAATTAACATTTTTTTTTATTTTGGTGTACTTTGCCTGAGCAGGATGCTGCATTTGGGTTGTAACAACAGAAGGCATAAAGTTGGTAGACGGTTTGTGAGTGACACCTCAGAGAAACCCACTGTTTCAGTGAACTGCTTGAACTTGCTACTTATCTTTTAGTAAAGATAGCTTTCAGTCCATGAAGTGGGGCTAGAAAACAAAAGGATAATTTTTTTAAAGCACACAATTATGTTGTAGTGTATTCAGTGTAAGAGGCAAAGGCTGAGCGTTTCTTTTACGTTGTAAGGCACTGCTGTAAAAAATAAAAAAAACATATTCTATTTCAGATAGATACCACCATTAAGTATGCATGTTTTGTCCTAAGGACTTCAAATAGGGAAAATAAATGCTGAATAGTACTTCGCAAAATTTCTTTCTAGTAGGCCTTTAGTCCAAACCAGAGAGAAACTATGAATACAATAGATGAGAACTTTAGCATAAATTAAGTAAATTTTCAATGTTAGAGTTAGTCAGAAGCAAAATTCAGCTATAAAATATCTTGATTATTCTGCTAAATTGTCCTAAGTTCTGTGGTAAAGAATGAAACAAATAGAAATAAAAGGTAAAAAATGTCATAAAGGAACAAAATGGAAAACAGTCATAGCTTCCAAGTTATATTGATTTTTGAACTACAGAAAATGAGTGAGGTAATTTAAAATACCACAGGAAAACTTTCAATACACAGTGGTAAAGTAGCTCAGAAAGATTTTAATAATTTTGGGACATGAGACCATATGTAACCCTTAAAAATTACAGAAAATAAAATTTTTACTCCTCTCTGAAGTGTTTAGTGCCCATATATCTCTTGCAATTAAAAATGCACAAGATTTTATGCTGTCTCATATAAGGATGATAAAACACAGTAAACTCACCTACCGAGGTGAGAATATTATCACAGAATCACATAATCATTTAGGCTGGAAAAAGGCTTTAAGATCGAGTCCAACTGTTTCCCCAGCACTGCCAAGCCCATCCCTAACCAATACCTTTAGGTGATGAATCTACAAATCCTAAGTACTCCAAGGGTGGTGACTCCACCACTGCTCTGAGCAGTGTGCTCCAGTCCTTGAAAACCCTTTCTGGTGAAGAATTTTTCTTAAGTTCCACCTGGGCTTCCAGAGGAGGAACATTTTGTTGTTTCCCCCAAGTTTCAGCCAACAGTCTCTGTTTGGAGAAGAAAATCCCCTTCCCCACTTGCTAATCTTCTGGCATGTGGGGACTAACTTGCAGATTCTGAATTTTTTGCCAGGGTCAGGATTAAATGCTCAAGACAATATTTCATGTTGGGACTCAGATGTTTATTAGTTATTATCTGTATTACAGTCTCACAAACCCTGAGTTCTACAGCACTTCATTCCAACAAACTAAAAATGGAGCCCTGTCTCTCTCTCTCTACAAGGCCTTTTAAGGACGAACTGTCCAATTAAGAAATGACACCTAAATTGTTTTTACTTTTAACCCAATTACAAACCACCTGTGCCCCACAATGCAGACTTTTTAATCGAATTACACAGAACCACCCAAACCCATGAAGAAGAAGGTGAAGAAGAAGGACCAACCTCTGCCCTAAAACCTCCACCTTGCTTTACATATATTATGATATTCTAAAACTGTAAACTCAATGTTTTCCACCCTATGATATTACACGCTTCTATCCAAACTCCACATCCACAATCCCAGTTCTATAATTCAATTTTTGAAGTCTTCTCCACAGTATTAAGCCAAATGCAGCATTCTCTTGGGGGTCAGTGCCTGTCAGCACAGAAACTCTAAAATTCTTAACAGTCAGAGTTCCAACATGCCTGATCTTGTACCTCTACGTTTTCCTTCCTGAGGTACATCCAGCCCTCCTTAACTTCATTTGCCACAAAGACTACCAGGGAAATCTGTCAACTAGTCTCCTAAACCAGCCAAACTCTGCCCTCCAGATGCCCAAGGGGCAGCTCTGCTGAACTCTCTCCTTCCTTCCCTGAGAATGGGAAACTCATTTTGTGGTCAAGGAGCCCAAGACATCCCTGAGCCACCACATCTCCCACCAACCTTCCTCTCTTCACCATCAGCACCTCCAGTGAGGCCTTTTCTTTGGTTGTCTCACTCACCAGATGAGTCAGAAAGGTCTGCTCCACACACCTCAGGAGCCTCCTCAGCTCTTTTCTCTCTGCTTTGCTTTATTTCCAGCAGACACCTGCTTAGTTGGTGTACCCCATGAGAACCAAGGGGCAGTGATCACGACACTCCTCCCAGCTTACAGAATGTTCCTTCTGCCTCTTCATCCTGCTTGAGAGGACTGTATCATCTATGATATTTAATTTAAAAGGTAAAAAAAGGAATGAAGCTTATCTATATGAATTCTGAAGGGTCTGGACAAGCTCCTTGGTCTGCTAATGCGACATTTTACTTAAAACTTTTGGACAATCAGGGATATTGCCTGTGTTAAAATGCTAAACACCATGATTTTAAGGAAAAAATTTGTCAGGACTGATCTGCTAAGAAAAGATTCAAACCTCTCCCTGGGCAGTGTGGAAAGCTGCCACAATCAACATCTTACACCTACACATGGTATATATGGAAGCAAATTTGTAACATCACCTTACTCTCTTATTTCTGCTTTGCTGCACTTTTACCCTTATGCAAGACCTTGGTCTGATGGATGAGGTCGTAGTAAAGACAGAAACAGACAGGGAATCACCTAAAATATGAGCCAAAATGAAAAATGCAAGAGTCAAGAAAATCACAGCTATATAAAATGAGGATAAAATTTCCTTTTTTGATTTGGAGGACTTTACCTCTGAACTTACACCTTTACAGCATCTTAAGATGGTCATGGTAATGTAGTTACCTGGAAAGTGGAGTAAGGAGGCAAGATAACAGAAAAAACAAATTTTATTAAACTGTGTGAGAAACCTACTTCTCTGACCTGGGAAATTAAATATGATTTATGGTATAATGCATCAGAAAAATCAATAAGAGGATATGTTAACATAAAATACAAATTGTAGCAAGTTAATGCAGATTTTTTGAATAACAGTATTGACTGAAGATTCTAATCAACCAAATGCATGAAGGTTAATCCAGAGCATGCTTAGGAATAAATGAATTCAATTTGAATGTATCACTAAAATTTATTTATGATCTAATGGAGTGATAATTGAATTCTTTTTCTAATCTGAAGCAGGGGAGATAGTAGCACCACAACATAATTACTTGTCTGGTTAAATACATCGTCCTTTTTTTGCGGAAATAATTTCCTTTCAGATTCATGCTGAGAAGCTACCAGCTCCTCTTTATCATAACATAATTTAACAAAATGTAGCATTCCTTCTTCATCAAATTAAACCAATTTGTATAATTGAAGAGTCTTTGGGTCTCAGCTCTTCAATCATCTTCCATTGTTACACTCATATGAAAAAACAGGTCATTAAAAATAAAACCTTCAAATAGGGACTGACTATCTTTGCTTATAAGTAAGATTTAGAGGAGGGGAAAATAAGGATAAGATATCCTTTAAGATGGAAATTACTCAAAGGATTTTATGTGAAGTACACAAATCCCTGGATTGCTAGAGTGCTGTTGCCAATACCTCAGGAATGCCTGAAGCCAGAGCAGCTTACTCCAGCAGAATTAGTGTAAAATACAATCATGAAGGTTGGAAAAATACCTCTGAGATCCTTGAGCCCATCTGTTAAGTCAGCACCACTGTGCTGACCCTTAAACCATATCCCTAAGTGCCATACATGTGCTTTTTGAACACACTCAGGGATGGCGACTCCACCATGGCCCCAGGCTGCCTGGGCCAGGGCTTGAAAACTGCTTTAGTGACAGATTTTTCCCAATATCCATTCTAACCCTTCCTTGGTGCCACTTGAGGTCATTTACTCTCATTCTGTTAAGCCTCGGGCTGGTTAAGTGTATCAGAGATTTTGACCACAACCCCTCCAATGCCTCTTCATGCATCATAGCAGGGAAAAATTGATCCTGGGACTTATTTTTGTTTTGCTATTGCTTGCAGCAAGTCCTGTTGTGAATTAGGGTGTGGACCTATTAGCTCCCTAGTACATGTTTTATCACATGTCTCACTACTGGAAAATAATAGGGTTTGGTGTTTTTTTGGTATTTTTTTTGTTTTTTTTAGAGATTCCTGCTATATCTCAGCATCAGGATTACCATGACATTTAGAAGTTGAGAATGTCTGATGCCACACTCATTTTAATCCTCTGGTAGTGACTGTTGTCTCTCTGGCTCTGATTTAAGAGTGGTCCTTATTCAACATAGTTTGTAAAATATCAGTAAAGTAGACGTAGCTGGTCCAATTCAGAGAATTGTAGTATCAGGGAACATTTTGCATTGGAAGGGACCTCAGAGACCATCTCACACCGGTCTCTTGTCATTGTTTCCAGAGGTTTCTCCAAGCTCCATCCAATCTTGAACCTTTCCAGAGACTGGGGAGTCACAATCTTCTCCAGACAACCTGTTCCCATGCCTCATCAATGTTTTTCTCTAGCATGTCCTTGATTAATTCTTCCCCTAATTAGATTTTCCTTCACAAGTCATCCACATTATAAGAATATTTTGGATGTTCCCCAAAAACATTGTTCTACTTGAAAGCCTAGACTCTGAGCCCTGCTATGTTTGGAGGAACTGCACTCAGACTTTTGAAAGCTTTTTGTTCCTTACTTGTCACAGAAAAGTTGGGGAGCTAATGACTCGTGTTTTTGTTGCATACCATATTTTTGGTCATTTTCTCTGCATTCTAGTCATTAGCTACAAATTATATATATAGAGGGAAGCATTCTACTTTTCTGTCTTTTCAAGGTTATAACAATTTTGTCTGGATTGGTTTTTTCTAGGGATGAAGAGATCCACAACAACGGTGTGGAAGGCATCCTCGGAGCCTCACTCCTACATCCTGACAGTAGTTTGTTGTTTTGTTTTGTTTTAAAATGCAGATCCAAATCTGGACTCTACCAATACTCAGTAAAAGTTGAACTTGTAAAATTTCTGAGAAAGCCCAGGCATGAACTCCAACATGACATTGGGTGTAGCAGTGTCAATCACATTTGAGCCACCTTAAGGAATAAGGTGGAATACTCTTGTTCCTCCCCACCATAAACTTTCCCTGTGCATTTGATGATGACAATAGCTCCCCCGTTAGTGTTGTATCAAAATCTGTGAATTTAATCTGATAGCATCTGGCAAACTGGTGGAAATGACATTGTTCTGTATCTAAAACACAGGTAATTAAATAAATAGTAAAAGTGACAAGGCTCCTTTAGTGTCTGAAATTCATTTCAGGAGGAAAAATAGATCTGTGTCTTTAAGAGCTCTATTTTAATTTTTCCATTTAGAAAACCAAACCAAACAAAATAAACTAATGAATAAATAAATTTCTATTATTTCAATATTTAGCCCAATTTTTAATTGATGACCCACGGACACATTTTAAATTCAAATGAGAAGTCCTGTAATCCACAAACAAAATTATCATTCAGATAATGACTTTACAGCTGTAAAGGCCGAGGTACATCTGCTTTTTACCATTTCTGCTTGATGGCTGGACAGCTTTGAAGGAGAGGAGACAGAAATAGAGTAAACAGCAAATGTAACACTCATACAACTGGTCTGTTCCTTTACAAAGGCAGTTAGAGATAAACGAAAATTTGTAAATTTAAAGGATGGAAATTCTACCTAGACATTTTATTGCTGAAAGTAATTACCTTTCATCTCTGTTTTCCCCACTTCCCTAAGTCTGTGCTCACTCTTTAAAATAGATTGATGGATTGGTTAAGAATTCTCTCTGAGCTCCAGTGGGATTATATCAATTATTTAGAAGTGCTAAAATTTTGGCAGGGACATACACCTTCTCACTTTGAAGACAATCTGGAGATTAATACAAATATGCATTAAGGGAAGAAATTCAGGCAGGGTAAAGCTACTGTGACAAAATGAACACTTGTACTCCACTATTGCAGCATGAGGAGGAGAATTAGCTGTCAGATGATAAACAGGATGAATTGCCTGCTTGTCATATCAAAAGCTTTTAGCTTTAATCTGAAGATAATGGATGTATTGCAAGTTTTCCAGTGATAAAGTCAAATTGGCTCATAGTGGGGAATTTAAAATGAAGTGCCCTGCCCTATGGTAGAAGAATTGCTGAATAGTTACTGATATTTTAAGTTTGTTTTCTATAATCTATGCAGACAGGGAACATCTCCTACTAATCCATAAAAGGGAGGGTGTAATTTTGGATAGATTATAAATCTTTATAAAACATTATGTATGAAGACATGCATAAATATTAATTGATGTGATATTTTTAATAACATCTACTAGATTATAAGGACAAGATAAACCTATTTTGAGACACATTAAGAATGTATTCAACACCAGGATATTGGGGCATAAATACATGACCCCTTCAAAAACAGCTGTTGAGTTTTAAGACTGCTGTTGGTCACTATTAGTTTATTACTATCTTCCCAGCTGAGTCATAGTAACAAATCAAAGGATTGTTTCTAATCAATTTTGGTGTGGTCAGATAGCTTAATAGACCTTTAAATCAGAAAGACTACTAATTTAAACCAGTTTATCTTACATTGAACTAAAGCAGACTAAGAATATTTGTACATTACGTTGCCACGCTTCAGCTCTGGGAATGGTAACAGATTTACAGCAATAATGAGCAAATTAGACAAAAGCTTTATAAGATGCTCTATTTTTTGTTTACAGTAACAAGAATTTCTGTTCTCACCCTTGGGTCAGTCATTAAAAATCAAATTTAAAAGGATATTTCTGAACATAAGTTTGACTAGGGACAAAGTGTCATAAGACTGAAAATAAATTCTGGCCTCTCCAGTCTATTATATGTATAATTACACAGGTGATACAAATGTAAATAGTTTGTCATTCACTTAAATTTTTCTTAATTTTTTGTGTATTTTTTTTTTAATTTCTGTAATCTTGAAGAACCTCAATACCAGGGACATCAAGCCATGCTGGAGGAAACTGTTTCCTATTGTTGTCCTTGAAGTAGTTTCACACTTTATTCTTTTTAGGGCAAAATTTCACAGATTATTCAACATTCCTTCTGCTGCTCTCAAGACCACTTTGCAGAAGGAAAGAAGGGTTAGGAAGCTAGGAAGAAGGTTTAGGAAGCAGTGTCTCTGATGATCATTGTTACCCAGTTCCATGTCTCGTGTAAGTAACAGCAATTATTAGGAAATTCTTAATCATCAAAGTATCAAAAGTCAGCAGAAGTTGTGATTATTTTTTTTTTGTGGTTTGTTTCCTTTTAAATGCTGTTTAAAGCAATTGGGGTTTTGTTAAAAGTAAGTCTTACTGGATTTGCAGGATACTCCTCATGATTTTCTGCAATTCCTTCTTATTCCACATAATTTGCTCCAGAAACATCCATGCCCTTTTACTCTCCATTAATACTTTTGTCCTTCACAAATATATGCATGTGGTAGATGAAATGGTTCAATGAAGCCTTTGCATTCATTTTCAGAGACTGCAGAATTAGAAGGCACATTGTGCTTCATCCACATTTCTAAAACTGTCCTGGACACATGTACCAACTGGGACTTCAGTAACAGATGTTGTTGCAAATCTCCCATCAGAAGCAGGATAAAACACCATTTTGATATAAATTAGGAAGCTTCTGTGGCCAGTTTTGGCTTCTGTCAGGAAAAGAAAAAAAACCTTTGTTTTAGAATCTGACTTTAACTGACAGAAAAAGTGCCCTCAAGATTTTCTGATGATTTATAGGTAGCAAAATATTCTAGTTAAGAGGCTATGTACATATTTGGTCAAGAAAAGGGAAGATGACTACCTGGTCTTCTGTGCCCAGAGTGATTATTTGAGTTGTGAGTACAGCAGTGCAGATAACTTTATCAAATCAAAGACAAAGGTTTAGCTATAATATTCCATAAGGGAAAAGCAGATGTACTTTTTCTGTCTTAAAATTCAAGTCATTAAAATTCTAATATTATTTCTTTCTTTAATTGTTGTCCTCCCTTTTGGAGGTGAACTATTGTGTAGCCTTTGTTTCAAAAAAAAAAGTATGATTTTGAAGGATTATTTTTCAGTAGTTCATCAATTGCTTGGAAACAGAACATCCTTGACAATAGTCTTTTCAACTGATATGTTGTCTAAAAGAAATATTATTGTTTGAGAAACACTTAAAGATTATTTGTGTGTTGAAATTAATTTTAATTTATCTTTTTATTGAACCATTTACAAAAATTGAAAGAAAATATATAACAGCTTAAAATTTTATCTTTAGAATTTTCTTGTACCCTTTTTTCAATCAGATGGATCTGATTTTATTGTTCAAATGAATAGTAATAATCTTTCAAAATATTAATTTTCTGAGTTGTTTTTAAAATATTCTGTAAATTCTTTTCATAAAGACAATCTGTAATCATGTCATTAAGCAATAATAATTTGTCTACCAGAATCAAATTATAAACTTTTCCCCCCTGAATTTACCAATGTTGAAGTTGTTTTTAAACAGAAATATACAGAATTATATATTTTTTCATATTTTATATAACAATAAATTTTATCTATTTTGATAACAAATAAGTGTTTGCATTTCATTTATTAAGAAAAGTTTATATGATTTAAACATTTTTATGGAAAGTAACTGGGAAATTATCAAGCCTAATAAACAGTTTATACATTCCAGTTTCAGTCTACATTCTTGTATATATTCTACAGGAAACTTGACACTCGTGGAATATCTGTGGTAAAATTAATATTGTGCCTGAGCCATTTGGGATATAAAACTAAGACTCAATCATAACACACTGGATTTAGTCTGCAGGTATCAGAGAATGAACTTTAATCATCAAGGCTTATATTCTTCTATCTTTTTCCTTGCTAATTTTTCCCTTTTCTAAAAAACATTTCTTTGAAATATATGAAGCAGATGGCAAGACTGTTGTTATTTGTTTGTTGCTTTTAAGTTGCATAAATATTTGAAAGCAAGAAAATTTTTTGCTTATTTTGTTTCTTTTCTTGATTTCTTAACATTTTAAACTTGTCAGTCAAGACAGGCATCACAAGAATCAAACCTAATAACTCTGAAATCTAGCTCATATATCCCAAAATTTTCCCTGCGTTCAACTTGCCTAAAGGAGACCTGGGTATAAGACTCTTGAATCTCTAAGAACTGAGATAGAACCATAGCATGGAGAAGCAGATTATACAGCATATGGGTTCCTCCACTGAGGAGTTAAGTTGTATCACTTGAAAGAACAGGTGATCCAACAGAGAATTACTGCAGGAAATGACAAAATAAAGTTTGAAAGGAAAAAAAAAAAAAAAAAAAAGGAAGTAAAAATGCAATGGTATGACTAGATTCCAAAATTCTGTTCTAACAGCTGTGATGGGGCACACTTAGATTTTCCTTGTATGAGGTATTAACTAATATTTACTATTGTCATCTACTGGATTATTTACATGAAAAAGAATTTGTTTCAATATAAATTTCGTCAATTATTTTAAACCTCTGTCTCATGACTTTGTCCCTGAATATATACTATTACATTAATCTCATCTTTAGGCACATTTTCCCTTGATCTGTTGCAATTGAAAGATTGATATAACTCTACTTCACTGAATATTTGTCTTTCAAGTCATATGGAAATTCTATAGCAAAGCAATAACTGGTTTCAACAGGATAACGGCTACACAAAAAGAAAGCAGAGGCTAAAATACTCAAAGACTACAAAAGCACTTACACTTACAGAAAAATTTCCTATCAAACCTACCTCTTACGCATGTCATTTCTGTATAAAAAATTGTTTTAAAAAAATGGTGTTTGTGCTTCTCTCATGCACAGTATTTGTGATAGTTTTGATATTATTAGGTCCCGTTAAGGAAAGGAGAAAAGAATAAAAGAAATCTTTCAAGTTGAAAATGAGGTGTTTGGTGGCCATTTTACTTTAAACGTCTGGTTGACAAAAGTTCTTAGTATATATAGATTTCAGGGCAACACATCAGGAAATCCTATAAATAATTTTTAACACTGACAACTTGATAATAAGTTATAATAACTTGTTATAACAAAGTCAAATTATAACACCTGAATTTAAATTTATTTCAAAGGACTCCCAGGAATTTTTTTTATTATGCACATCAGGAATTATCTTAGGAAAGCAGAGAAGTAGATAAAAAATTTTACACTGCCTCTGGTATGTAATGGGGTCTGGATGATTTTTTCAAAATGGTTGTGATCAATAAATATTTCAAAAATACAGGAGTTGTTTGCAATAATGTGGCTCTTCCATTTTGAGAGGTTCAAAATAATTCAGAGAAATAAATATGAACACTGTTCTATGAATGTAGCACTTCAAAATAGAAGACAAGAGGTGCCAGCTCTACATGTGTTTCTAATGAGTTTTGTGATGTGAAGAATGTTTAAAATGACCAGGGTTTTTGACTGCCGTGGTTTAACCCATTCAGCCCCCAGCCCCTTGCAGCCATTTGCTCAGTCCCCCACCCGAGAGATCAAGGACAGAACTGGAAGGGTAAAAGCTGGAAAACTCATGGGTTGATGTAAGACTGTTAATTAGGGAAAATAAAAGGCTTTCACACAAGCAGAGCAAAAACAGAAATAGTTAACTTCTTTCCATGTTCAGGCAGGTTCTCTGTCATCTCCAGAGAGTCAAACCCATCACATGCAATAGTGACTTGGGAAAACAATCACCATCAGTCCAAACATTCCCCCTTCCTCCTCCTTCCCCCACTTTATACACTGAACACGATGTCACATCGTCTGTCCCTTGGGGTCACCTGTCCTGGCTGCGTCTCCTCCTAAACTCTCAATCACCCCCATCCCCTCCCAGGCTGGCAGTGCAAAAAGCAGAAGAGGCCTTGGCTCTGTGCAAGCCCTGCTCAGCAATAACAAAAACATCTCTGTGTCATCCACCCTGTGTTCAGCACAAACCCAAAACATAGCTCCACACCAGAAGAAAATTAACTGTACCCCAGCTGCAATCAGCACATTTATCTACTGAAATTGAAACCAGAAGAGGTGCTTGCCTGCAGTGTGTTTGTACAAACACACTGTGCCTTTGACAGGCACCTACACATGGTTCAGTCATTCAATCAGAAAGTTAAAAATATGTAATGCTAATACTGTGTATATACAGCTAAAGATCCAATGTAACCACTGTTCAGGTCTGTCACTGAACATTTTTAAGAAAAGTTGAAAAAACACATACATATTTCCCCAAATAGAAAAGTACTGAATAGTGATTAACTTCTTCTTCTTCTTCTTCTTCTTCTTCTTCTTCTTCTTCTTCTTCT
>QUSF01000029.1:4379172-4413984 GCA_003676055.1 Chloebia gouldiae
CTTCTTCTTCTTCTTCTTCTTCTTCTTCTTCTTCTTTCTTCTTCTTTATAAGGTATTCTCCATCAGATGAGTAATTAGATCTCACAGCAGCCTCCTCAAATTCAATGCATATTAGATTGACTAATACTGGTATGGATTAATGTAGATTTTTGTGGGAATGGTAGGAAGAGAAAAATACTTGAGGAGATTAGGTCATAAATTACATATTCACCTAACCTGATGTTGCTTCATTAGGGTGCAGATGAACTGTATCTTTATAACTGGATGCTATCTGAACTGAATTCAATTCCAAACTTCATTTGAATGAAGGAATCTTTGAATTTTGTTTTCTTTGTGTCCTGTTGATCATATTCCCTCATATCAATTTGTCATGACTGTGGTATTGGGAGAGGGGAAAATGACAATACATCATCCTCCAATTCAAGTTTTTAAATGAACCCAGTTTGACTTACCCAGAAACTGATATTATGGCAGCATGGAGCTTTTCACATCTTTCTAAAGGAATGACTGTATTTGGGAGCTGGAGACAGGACAAAGGAAAAATAATAAATTTTTATATAAATTGCTCCTCATATGTCCATTTCTATGAACTGCCCAAAAAGGAAGAGAAAGGAGAAAGCTATCCACTTACCTCCTGAACAAGCAATTTAAAAAAGTTCCAGTTTAAAAAGAGTTCATAGGGCAAGATCTCCAGCTGGCATCTTGCCTCATCAGGTGGTCTAACAGGGCAAGCGAGAGCCTGCAACATCATTAGTTTCAGTTTGTCCTCAAAGGTTTTATTTTAGGCCGGAGTGGATAAAAAAGGAGTAATCAGAAAAGAAGCTAGGATTTCTTTTGAGGAAACTTGTAATTAAATTAAATTAAATTTCCTCAGCCGCTTTTTTTATCAAAGACCATGGAATAGGAGATCTTACACCATCTTCTGAAATTCATTTATTGGAGTTCATGGGCCACATACAGTGGTGTAAATGTCTACTAGGTAGTTTGGGAGCACATCATAACTCTTATGAGTCCTTCTTAGAAGCTGCAGGTATCCTTTTGACTTAAGGCATTTTTTTTTTTAGTTTGAAATATCCAGTCTAACTCACCACTTTTCAATTTATCAGTTCTATTTAAGAAAAGGCAGATTGTTCTGTTAGTTCTGAACCTTCTATAATACTACTTAAATTTTTTATCTGAAAAAAAGGTAAAAATATAATAGAAATCACATTATTCACCCAAACTAATACAGAGCTTTGTCCTGTTTGATAGAGAGTGCCTGAGCTCATATATCTCTACAGCTGAAGAAGCTTCTGCCTCAAAATAATTTATTCCTTTTAAAATCCAAATAGTTAAATGATGAGAGCTATATTTAAGGTCCAATTTCCTGGAAAGGTAGACTTTCCCTTTTGTTGGCTGCCTAATTAATATGCTTTAAATTTATATGGCTTGAATTAATTGCAGCATGAATTTCTGGAGAGAATTGGCATTAAAATGAAGAGCACTAAATAGTGAGGTTTTCAGGCAAATGCTGGAGGTGTTCCACCAAGCCCTTCATATATTTCTATGACAGAAAATGTGTAACATATTATTTTCTTATTAATTTCACATTTAAGAAATTCTTATGAATAATAATATCATGGAACAAAATTAGCTAAATATAGTGGAAGTTCAGATATTTTTTTCTCTGTTGCTTCTAACTACCAGATGCAAAGGAAAAGTTGTAGTGTATTTTTTTACTGGATGGTGCAATAGGAATTGTTGCCTCAAGCTGGCTGAGAGAAAATGGTCCCTTGGAGGAAGGTTCATCCTATGTGCTGAAGAAATCTCAGGGGAATTTGACCATTCTGGCCTACTATTATTAACTGAAGCCATATTCTCAGGAATTGAATCAGAATTCAGGGCTGAATAAAGAGGAGAGGAGAGGAGAGGAGAGGAGAGGAGAGGAGAGGAGAGGAGAGGAGAGGAGAGGAGAGGAGAGGAGAGGAGAGGAGAGGAGAGGAGAGGAGAGGAGAGGAGAGGAGAGGAGAGGAGAGGAGAGGAGAGGAGAGGAGAGGAGAGGAGAGGAGAGGAGAGGAGAGGAGAGGAGAGGAGAGGAGAGGAGAGGAGAGGAGAGGAGAGGAGAGGAGAGGAGAGGAGAGGAGAGGAGAAACCTGGGCCATCCACATAATTCAGTGAGGTACTGGAAGTGATGCATGATGAGTCCAGAGGAGTGTCTTCAACACAGCTTACACTTCCCCAAAAATAGAGTGCATGCCAAAGAGCTCTTCAAAAACTGGGAACTGGAGCTCTGAGTTTGCTCCTTGAAAGCCAGTACTTTGAGAAATGAAAGCCACCATAATAAATTACAGCACTTGTAATAACTACTGTCACATTAAAAGTTCGTAATTTTTGTTTAAAAAAGGACTTCCTTCCTAAAACTGGGATATGGTTTGAGGGGATTCTGGGCTGGAAAAACATATGACAGAGAGGTGGAATCTGAGGGACAAAAGCTGATAGGGCAAGCAAAGGAAGAATGAAGGCATATTGAAGTCAAAGAAAAAAAGATGAAGAAGTTCTTCCACCAAGTGTCTGGTATACCCAGGGTAAGCCTTGTAGGCAGCTGCTCTATAATTAAAATATAATTGTTAAAATGGAAATATTGTGGGTTTTGAAGGCTGATGGGACAAAAAGGTTTCATTTTCTGTCTCACTCTGCAGGAACCGTGCTGTACTTATCTTGGACCTGGAGGTCACTCTAGCATAGTTTGCATGCTGCGGTGTTATTGAAAATCTTTCCTGGCCATATCAGCATTTTGGTCTTTAAAGAGAACATTAGGAGTATCAGAAGAGTTGCCATGTCTAACTTGTTCAGAAAAATACAGCTTGGTTCTTTAGTAATTCATTATCTAATTTATAATACATGGTAAAAGGATAGGTACTCCAGGAAGATGCTGGGGCTTCCCAGCATTGCAGCCTGCATCTACCAACACTGGGAGTAATGAAGGGTAATAAAACAAATCATACTGTAAATAATAAATAACCTCTTCATCCTATATTTAAAAACAGAAAGCATGAAAGTAAAAATTCTCAACATCTGAAAAGCTTTAATAACTCTCCTTAGTGCTTGTGGCACCAATTGCTGATTTCTGTTGGAAGGAGCCCAGTTACTGTAGATTCATTTATAGGAACAAACAATACAAATCACAGAAAAATATGAAAAGAAAAAAAAATAGAGAAAAGTGCTCAAAATACCAGAGTTAGAAGATAATAAAACATTCATTTAATGAGGGACAGTGATTCCTAACATGTGGGAACCTCAAGGGAATGCAAGGGCACAGAGGAAGAAAAACTCAAGCAAACACTCAAGAGAAAAAAAAAAAGTAAAGCATTTAATAATAGTTAGAAATGTTTTTGCAGCTGGAGCAAAAAACTAGGGCTCCAACTACTTGTCACCATGGAAGATCTGTCCTTTTTCACAAGAAAGAATTTATTCCCTAGGTGGTTTTTGCAGGAGTGGGTAGGGTAAGGAAGTGTACTTGCAAAGCTAAATTGCCCTGGGATTTTTCAGGAGAGAAATTTACTCTGTTATTCTCTTTCTAGCCCTTTCACTCTGTATCAGTACAGCTACAATGCAAAAATAGCTGCCATGCTCTTTTTCACTGGGGCTACTCTTCACTGAGTGGATAAATGCATTTTACAAACAGACCTGGGATATCTCAGGCCAGCAAGAGTGTTTTCAACAGTCGGGTAGAGCAAAGTTTCAGAACACATAGCCCATACATTGATTTCTTAGTTGATACCATTTTTGTCTCTCTGGGTTTAGTAACCTTGGTGTGCTTAACTTCTATAATCAGGCTTCTGGTTCCAGAGATGTTTCCAATTTCTGATTGAGATCCACAGGCTTGTCTGGACGAAGATGTCACAGAACTGTGGATTCCTAGAATGTTGGGATTGTAAAGGTGGAGATCATCTTTGCTAAAGCAGGTTGCACACAACTATGTCCAAACACAATGACGAGTTTTGAAAATCTACAAAGAAGGTGGTAAAGATGTGTTTCCCAGAGAAGCTGTGGCTGTCCTGTCCCAGGCCAGGCTGGACAAGGCTTGGAGCACCCTGGGATAGTGGAAGGTGTTCCTGTCCAAAGCAGGGGATGGAACAAGATGGTTTTTATGGTCCTTTACAAACTCTTCTGTGATTATATGAAGCACAGGGCCCTGTCACGTAACCCCTGAAAATTTTGTTTCTCCCATTTAAAATATTACTGTCTTTCTTTGTGTGACTTCACCAGGGATAATCTCACTCTTCCAGAGTCAGTAGGGTGATGCTATCATCATTTCACCTGGAAACAAATTAATCCATTTATCAGAAAAAACCTGTTCAGGGATGAGGCAGGACAGGAGAGCTGATGAGGTATGCTCATATTCTTAGCCAAGACTCTGCTACACAACATGATTATGAAGGTAATTAGTGTTTAATCAGTATGAAAGGATTTTCACAGGTTTTGTTTGGGTACCATAGAAGCTTGCTTTTAGGAAACAACCTCAGCCACTTTTTCAGGTTTGAAAGCAAACATTATCAGAGAGATTTCTCAAGTTTGAAATCCAGAAGACCTCTACTTCAAGTGAAATCCAGGTAAGTGCCACACTATAACTTTGAAAATGTGGGTCATTGCATACAACCAGCATTGCTTTTGCTCTGGTTCCAAAACACAAAATGAGTGAAATATCTTAATGGTGTTTGCAATCTCCTGCTCCCTTCTCCCCAGTCCAGGAAACTAGGGACTGGCAAAGTGGTCATTATTTTTTCATGATACCTTCTCTACTGTCTAATTAGCAGTACTAGTAAGTGGTTCTGTACTTCACTGAAAGAAATAATATATCAGATCCTGTTTAATTACAACTCAGCTACTGCCACACACAGCATTTCCCTCCACAGAATAGAAAGTAATGGGATATAAGGTTCTCACTGGGGCTCTCTTTGTTAGCCTTGGTTCAGCAATATCTCAAAGGGCTCATTGCTCAATGGGTTTATCAACTCTGTGCTGGAGTTTTGTAGAAGGCTTAGCATAAACTCTTGTAGAGCAATGAAAATTACCATTTCCAAATGTCCCACAACATCATACATGCTACAATGTATCATGTACAATGTATCATACATGCTACAATGAGTCATCACCTAACATGGAAGAGCTCTGTTTTGCAGCTCACATAATGTGCCATAGAAAATTTCTTTTGTACTGAGAATTCATACAGATGTGCAAGCCTGTGAAGAAATATAAACTGATAACAAGACAGGGTTGTCTTGGGCTAAACCTGTTTTCACACCTGGATGAGTGTGGTGTTCACCCACCCTTATTCCAGTTATCTTTGTGGTGGGCTCTGCCTCTTCATTCCTAGCTGGGAGAAAGTTGATAGCACCAGGGATATCTGGGCGGTGAGCCTGGCCACTGAAGGTGGAATCCAGAGTCTGAGAATCATCCTACCCATTAGGGCAGACAAACGGACCCTGAGACCCTAAGAATTAAACAAGCTGTCAGCATTGGCTAAAGTCTGATTTTTGATAGCAAACTGACATGTAGACGCCCAGGTGCTTAGGTCAACTTTTATTTGTTTGTTTTCACCTACTTTTATTTGTCCAACTGCACAAGCTAATTCCCACCCCAGTTTCTATTTATGTCCTCTCTCAGCAGTCTTACCAAAACTGTTTGCCTTCCTGGTACCCAGGGAATAGTGTGGGAAACAGTCCAAAGAGCTGTGCATATGGCTAATATGTATTTGTGTAAACAGATTAACTAACTCTGCTTGTGGACTTCTGCTTTTGAAACGAGGTTAAATCCTGCTGATTACCAGATAAATCTTGGATTACAAATCAAGCTATAGAACAAAGTATCTTATATCTAAAATCCTAGATCATATACTCAAGGGAAAAAAAAAACCAAAAACTAACTAAAATATGCTTAAAGGATTGACAGGATCATCTCTGTGAATCCAAAGACCACACCTGAGCAGTGGATTTCAGATCAAAAGTTCCTAAGAGAGCCACCAAAGTTTAGATTGCCTTAACTCACAGAATAAAAAGTATATTCTATACTCTTTCATCTGTCAAGGTATTTTTCATATTAGTCAAGGTAATAGTATACAACATAAGTATGCAATTTTCCACTATGATTATAAAAGTTACCACATTTGTACTCCAATTTTACTGTATCAGCAGTTTTCCATTATGCTTTATTAACATTGTGTATTTCAATGGCTGGCTCTGCTAATGAGATTTGGAAGTTTTATACTACGAGCACACAGAAGAGAAGTCATTAACTGGAAGAAGGTTTTTTTGTGGTTTTTTTTTTTCTGACATATTCATAAAACTACATGCTAATAAAATAGGAATATAATTTAAGTAGTTGCTAATAAAAATTGATTTTCATATTAATAATTCCAGACTTGTATTATGGGGACAAAATTTAAGAGTCAGTGTATTCATTCTGAGAAGTAAGGAGAGTTCTCTGGCATTCTTGCTCAATGATAGAAGTAAAAAAAGGGCAATTGTTCCATGACAGTGACTTTAACTGTAGACACTTTCACCTGTGTTTCTAAATTTTACACTTTGCTCATTCCAGATCACCTCATGAAAGGAGGCAAAGTAGAAATTCTGGTCACTGCTTGTGACCATGATCCTCCCAAGGCCTTTCCTGAAGTACTGAAGGGGATAATTCTGCTGTCCTGGCCTCTTTCTCAAAGAGGGGACCAACCCCACTACACAGCTTCATGATGTGCCAGGGATGTGGCTTATTTCACTGTCTGTCACAGGAAACTCATCTGTGTTGGAACAAGTTCCTGATGCATTACTGTAATCCAGGGCTGACACAAGTCCTTTCACATAGATATAACAGACACTTGAGTGATTTCTGACAGGGACATACTTAAATACTTTTCACCAGAATTGTTGATTCAATTAAATCAAAATATTTTGAGGAAATGTGTTAAATTTGTCAATAAAGCTGATAAGAATTTACTTACCATGCAATTTCACAAAGGAATTAAATAGTTAAGCATGTGTCAGATAACACAAGCCTGAAATTTCTACTCTTTTTTCATGTTTAGACATGGCAGTTTTAAGACAAATGGACTTACAAGTAGTTTTAAAGATTCCTAGCTTCTGAAAATAAAATTATTTAAATTATTCCTCAGATACCTTCTAATAAAGTCTTTATTAATTCACTACTCAAGATTACATCCTTGTGACCCAATCCCATCCTATCGGGTATTTGTGATGCCCAAATCAGGTGTGCATCTGACTACCCTGTCTTTGTAGTCAGTGGAGAAATGCAGGTACCACAGAAGAATGTTCCAAATCTTCAGGCATGTACTGGAAATGGGAATAGATATTGACCCAGGAATTAAAACACAGGTAAGTTAAATCTGTGTGAGTATATTGAAGGCTCTGGTGTTCTGCTCAGTGCCTAGACAAAAAATACATTTTACTTTCAAGATGCAGCAGAGCTTGCAAATCTTTAGTAAGGGACGCTATTTATAAACATACGTTTTCCCAAACTTTCATTTAGACTCGAAAATATTCAGCATTCAAAGAGATGTAACAGAAAATGCATTCGCCTTAAAATAATATAAGTGGTTTTGTTTACTGTAATTAAAAGCTTTTAACACAAGGTCACTTTCTCTCTGGTCACCATTGGAGGAATTGGTCAGTCAGTTTGGGTGACCTTGATAGATTTTCTGTGCTCATGAATCATCTTTTAGGTAGCAGGTGGAGAGTTCTGTGCATTCTTCCTCCTTAACACTGCTCAATAAGATGATTGGAGACTGTGACAACAAGAGACACAATTCAGGAAGCTTAGGGAAAAATTAGATTATTTTGAAGATATTGTTTTGCACATTTTCTCTGACTGAGACCTATTTTTAAGAACTTGCTTAGGAAATTTCTCTCTCATACTCAATATAGTATTTTATTTTATTTTTACTTAGTATTTTATTTTCTTTAATATAAATAGATATAGAATTTCTCTTAAGATAGTACTTTATTTGCATGTGCAGTTCTATGAAGAATGTCTTAGTTCCATGAACAATATGCTAACACTAGCAGCTCACTATTTCCTTGACTCTATTCCCATCTGTTGGCAAAAGTGAAGATTGTCCTTGGGAAAACTGAAATCTCACAATACAAATATTTTGTTTGGGTTTCCTGAAAATACAGACCTAGGAGTACAAATCCTGAACATCTGGCAAATGTTGGATTTTTCTCATAATCTGTTAAAATTTTTTATGGTAAACCCTTAAATCTTTCCAAACCTTTATTTAACTATTAAAACAAAACAAGCAAATTATCATACAAAATCCCTGTGCATAAATAATGATTTTCACAATTAAAAACTGCCATTTTTCCCCCTAAATGTATATACTGATGCAATAAAAAGCCAGATCCCCTTCCAAAAGAGGACAATATTTCTTGAAACCCCTTATTTCATGAAACCACCACAGCTGTAGAGCAATCCTGCTGTAAGCTGTTGTGCAGCAGTTGGACACTATTCCTGTCTGCTGCCTGAGTTTTAGACAAGAAGCTTTCATTGCATAAAAAAAAAATGTTATTTTACACAAGTTTATGGGCATCGCTATATCAAAGTATTCTGCATCTTTTCATAATGTTGATGATACTAAGTAAAGGGTTATTTTTACTTCACATTGAAGAGATTACACTGATTACCATGTTCTGATTAAACACAAAATCATAATTGATAATCCAGTTTGTGCCATCAGAAAATCCTGGATTTTGTTCAGTATCAGCTTGTCTTCTTATTTTAATGCTGTCTTCCTTTAGGCAGATATTTTTTGCACAGACCTGTTACTACAGAGCACCAATAGTGACTGAACTTTGGACAAAAACTCCAGAGTTTTCACTGCTATACTCTTTGTATTTTCACAGACAATACTTACACACTTCTTAGGAGCTCGGGTCAGACCTCAGGCTCTTCATTCCCCCTTTATCTATTTCAGTGTTGCTTTTGATGCTGGAAGTTAAATTATCCCTGGGTTTTGCCACATTGTGTTGACTTTGTTTGTTTAGACTCTAGGACATCTTTTCCTGTTGAAACAAAAGAAAAATTCATCTTATTGAACATAAATTTCCTCTTAAGTGTCTATGGAAATGTCTTTTTAACTTCTTCATCTTACTGTAATTGATCTCATATCCTACCATGATCTCCATGGCAAAACTTTTCCCTAAAATTCTATTCTTCTCATTCTGATGGTTTTTACATCTACAACAGAACACTTTCATTTCAGACTAAATAAAAGACATTGTACACACTGAACTCCTTCAATCTTCTCTTAAACCGTCTTCTTCCTCATGGGCAACACCAGACAAGGCAGGTGGGGCCTTGGGCTAATGTCAGAGGTTCCCTTCATCCATCATAAGGATTAGAGGTACAGGTATGATTTAGGTTAGCAAGGTCTTCAGTACTGTAGATATCAGCAAACCACTTACAAATTACTGTTGTTTATTTGTCTGCAGTATTTCAGGGCTAAGGCATTTTCCTTTCAATATCGCTAAAGCTCTCTCACCCTCATCTTCTCTGCAAAAATCTTAGTTGCCTGTGTAATTTTTTGCAGTATTCTATCCTCCACTGTCACTAGGCATGTGAACTCTTAAGTTACATCATGTCTTATATGGGAAAAATATATATCAAAATTATTTCCGGTCCAGTTTCAGAAAAATAAAATACGGTCATTCAGAAACATAGCACACAACATTTTGTGTCATCAGACTTGCAAATAGACTGTGATTTAGAAAACAAATAGAAAAGCTTTGGTATGTTTCCAAATTGTCTTGGAAAGATGAGGTCGGTGATCACTGGATCACACTTGAAATTATTTTCCTTACTGCATTTTTATGTGACTATTGTTTAGACATGATGGGCTGTTGTCTGGTGATGCTAACTATTTTGATCTTCTGGAGAGAGTATATTAAAAGCTGAAAGCTATTCCTTCTATTTATTGTTTTCTTGAGTTTAGGGAGCATTTACAAAAAAAAAAAAAGATTATTGTAGAATTCGGAAATTGCGTCTGCTCTAATTTGATTTAATTGCCACTGATGACTGCCAGCTGTCCAATGTGAAAGCAAACTATTAGCAGGTCTGCCAGAAATAAGGAAATTTCTGTCTGTGAAATGATGAGATTCAATTTTAGAGAATTTTCTCTTGCTGCTCTTCAACAAAGAGAACAGACACATTTCATGCCTACCTCAGCGGGTTTAGTTCCCTCTGATTGGAAACAGTGGCTTAAATCTCAGTCTTTTTCCTTCATAAGAATGCTCTGAGGAATTTTGTTGCAAAGATAATTTTTGATCTTGACAATACTGACTTTTCAACTGATGGATGTTTTGGGCCTTATATTGACACTGTGTGAATGAATACAGCTGAAATTAACTGGCATGGGCAGCATTCATAACCTCAGAGGACTCAGCACAAAATGATTGCTATATCCTGACCTTTGAGAACATTTCAGACAGCCAGGGTTTAGTCCCAGGATGAAATACAGTAGGAGAAGACTGAGGCTGTGTGCATTGCGATAACATGCTTATTTCCAAAGTCTGCAGCCTCTTTAACTGGAACTCCAGGGCACTTTGGATTAAATGGTCTATAAATGGTCTATGCTCAGTGGTAAAGTGGTCCAAACCCTAATCCATCTTTTGACTCCGCAGCTAGTGAATAGGGCTTGTTGCTTGGCAAGCAGGAGACAAGTGCTATGAAACATTTGGTTTTTATCTCAGACTCATTTTCTTCCCCAGCGTTCTATGTTCTCAATATGTTTTACCCTATGTATGTAAGCTTTACAGACAAAATATAACCTCTTTTGTCTATCAGCTTACATTCCTGGTCCAAATTATTAGCAGACCTTACAACCAGAGGAGCAACATTGCTAAACAGACCCAGATGGGGTCTTCTTAGAGTCAAAAGTTTATAGGTATGGAGAGCTGTTATTTATCATATCTGAGCAATGGTTTGTTTAAAAAGGGCAGGGGAATGTAGGTAATCAAAAGATAAGAGGGATAGAGAGTTCAAACTGACCTCTGTGCATCTCACTATTGGAGACACGTTATGAGTTAAAATGAGAGTCCATGAATTACAAAAAGAGTCTGGTGCTACTGGTGTACCACAAGTGGAGTGAACACATGACTCTGGTTTATGCCAAATAAAAAAATCCTCAAATCCTATCTCAAACCTTTGTCCAATCTCTAAATCAAAGCCACCATTCCTACCTAAGAACTATTTGTCTCTATTTTCTAATTTTTTCCCTCACAACACAACAGCATCTTTCAGAGTTAGTGATTTTTGTTTCATTTTTGGTTTTGGTTTTTTTTTAGGGGGGTGTGGTTTTTTGTTTGTGTTTTGTTTGTGTTTTGTGGGTTTTTTTGTTTGTTTGTTTGTTTGTTCGTTTGTTTTTCTGGTGTATGTATCTCTACCAGGGTAAAAATTATTACTATTTTGATGACCTTCTTAACCCAATATTGTTTCAACATTTTAGTAGGGTAAACATTAGGATAGTGCCCTCATGGTGACGGATGTAGTTTTTGGCTTCAAGGGCAAGGCTCTGTCTTGTAGACTGCAGCACTCCACTTTGAGAATGGAAAAGCATTTTTTTTTTTAATTCCTAATCTGTATTTTGTTTTTGCTCTTTCATGTGCAGTATTTATTAACTAAGACCTAGGATAATCTACTCCACTGTTCCCTGAATCCTTACAGAAATATGCCATGTTTCTAAATTTTTCATGTTTCCCTCTCCCATGAAATTCCTTGATAATTCCAACCTCCCTGTTACTCTTTTGTACAAACACTCAGTAAAAACAGAGCCAAGACATGTGGAGATTTTCTCATCTCGTTTATTCTTGGATGTTGCTGATGCATCACAGATTTTTATCACAGAGAAATGTATTCCAGTTTCCTCTTCAGCTGCTGATTTCAGAGGGGGCCTCAGTGGATCCAACATCTCTGTACAAGCAGGGTTGTCCATGAACATGTTGCACAGGACTGAATCTGGACAGTTCTGGAATATCTCCAGTGAGGGAGACTCCCTATCCTCTCACTGCAATCTGTTCCTATGTTTGATCACTGGATGGGAATATTCCTCACAAATTCTGTGATTCGGTGGTACTGAGCTCTGCTGTGTCCTAGAACTCATCCGTATCCTAGTGCAGGTCCTCAGCTGAGGCTGCCAGCATCATTTATTCCTTCTCTAATCCTCTCTGCACACAGACCACCCTTCCTTCTCTCTTTTTTTATCTTTCCCCACCAGCAGCTCCTAAGCCAGTTTGTGTTTGTAAGAGCTCCTCTTCTCCATGGCAAGGATACTTGGCAGCAAAGAACAAAATTTTCACTGCTCCTCAATAAGGATATGTGCCTACACACATACAATAACATCACAAAGTAGCAAAATCAAGGAGTCAAAAATATACTGTTAACTTTATACAGCTATCATTTTACACAGTTTTTGTATATAATAATTAATTCTTATCATGTAATTTTCGGCTAAAGAAGTCTGTTCTCTTAATTTATGTTTTTCATGCCTTCTGAATTTTCCTTTCTTCTTTTCTTACTGCAGGAAAAAAAAAATAAAAAGAAAAGCTTGGAATCCCAAAAATGTAACTAAAGCTGAAATAGTGTTCTGTGTTAAAATTTACTGTTCCTATTTGAATGCCACTATTATTTTGATTTAATGGTTGAAATACAGACATATAAGAGATTCAAAATAGCAAAAATACTATTCCATTTCTCATTTAATTACATCTATTTCTTTGTGTCTGTAAGTACTGACTTACTTTATTTGAGTTCCGAAGGAATTTCACTAGTGATCTGTTAGAAATTATTATAAATTTGTTTAAGAGTAAAGCTCACACTTATACTACAAAAGCAGAAACAGGCATGCACACACTAAACGACATAATTACCAGATGCTTTTATTTCAAATGGAAGTAGCTTTTAATTCCCAATAATTTATGTCTCATTTTTCTGGGGTCAAACCCAAACCCCATTTCATGTCATTCCTCAAATCCAGAAGGGTGCTGAGAAGCTGACTCCTTTTAGAAGAAGAAAGGGCAGGGTAAAAAACAGAAAATTGCAACTATGCTCCCTGAAGGTAGAAGAAGGTTCAAGCAGTTCATAAAATATTTGAATTAAGGAATGAATCAATAACATCTCAGAAAAGGAGAAAAAAAAGACCAAATCTATCTATTCCAAACTAGTTATGTACAATATTGTAGATTTCCGTCCCTAAAAGTGTTCAAGGACAGGCTGGATGCAACCTGGTCTAGTGGAAGGTGGAATGAGTGGTTGGAATGAGGTGTGGTTCAAGGTCCTCTAAAGCTCGACTATTCTGTGGCTCTGTGAATGAGGCACAGAGAGTTTCCACATGGCACAGAGCTTTCCCTCTTGTGACTTTCTGGGAGGACTTTTCCTGCAAATTGCAGTTGACACAATATATGAAGCCCTGGAAGGTCAGAATTCTGTTTTTCCTGGTGATGAGGACACCATGCAGAAAGGAAAGCTCTGCTGAAGCTGCCAAATTAGGCAGACTTCAAGATTTATTTTTGCTCATGTTGGTGCCGCTCTTCCCTGCCACACAATTTTTTTTCCATTCAACCTGTAGCTTAACCAACATGAAAAAGGGACAATCTCACACCTGGGCCTGGCTACTTTCTAAATTTTAAAGCTGAGACTGGCATATTTGAAGGATGTCTTCACGTATAGGAGATAGATATCTAAGGAAGTGTTCCTCCAGGAGCAAGCTGTGGAGTTTGCAGAAGCCAAGGAGAAGACCACCCCTCACTTCAGACACAGGAGGCATGGGTGTAATTGAAGGCAGCAGCAGCAGCTGTCTGCACTTTGTACTGTCAGGGACAGTTCTGAAGCATATGGGATGCATTTACTGTTATGAAAACTCCCTATATCAGAAGCCCTGATAAGAGCAGGATTGAATTTTCCTAGCAAAAGCCTGAATGTTTTGACTTTTTGAACTTACAGGATTAAAAGATCTTCTGTGCCTGGGAAGTTGTGCAGGTGGGAGGACAGAGCCAGATGTTTGCCAGACCTTAACTGATATTTTTCATCTATATTTTTATTAAAATGGGAGCTTAAACAGCACGTAATCTGAAAGCTTGGATCAGGAAATTTTATGGACTTGTTAAGCAATATTTTTCTGGTTTATTATATTGTGAAGCTATAGAAAGCTCTAGTTAATTAGAAGCTGTGGATAGTTTCAGGACCTCTGATGCCTTAGAATAAAAAATAGCACTCCTGTAGCTCACTCCCTTACAATACTTACAAACTTACAATATGTTTACACAATATTGAAAACATTGCAGCCTGGTGATGAAAAAATAAAAAAAAAAAGAGTTTTTTTAAATAAAAATATTTATATATTTTTATAAAATAGTATCTTTTTTTCTGTCTTTCAAAGGTACATTTTCAGAGCTTCTTTTGCCTCCTCTGCATCCTCTGTGACTAGGATTATTCTATATTCCACTGAGATGAACATCTAGCAGAGTAGAAGACTTTAGGAGGGCAATATCTTAATGTTTTTGAGTTTGCTGTTAGAACCCTTCAGGTCTTTCATTGTAGTGTATGCTTGGACATATGAAGGCCACCACTAGAATCAAACTGTCTTTTCCCAAGGACTACATTGTTAGAAATGTTTCAGCCTGAATTTTTTGGAGCAGGAGTTTGCACAGGTTTATTCTTTCTTTCCCCATTACTCAGCTCCCAGTATTCATTTATGACACAAAGGTTTGCTGTGATTTAGAGGTTCAATGGCTCTCCTCCTATGTGAATAAGGATGTCTGAGGGAGATTTACTGCAGTGTTAATCAGGACAGTGCAATGTGTTGGACTCAGTGATCTGTTCCACCCTGATGGTCCTATGGTTCCATAACTACATGGGTACGAAAATTATTCTCTTTATAGTGGGAACCATTAAGGGAATTACATGAGAAGTAAGGTACTTTCTACATGTGACCCCTAAGTGTTTCAGGTTTATTCTGCCTCTCACACTTAATTTTGAAAAAAAATTGTGGTTTTCCTTTTTAAATTTTTTATCGTTTTTTCCTTTTTTTTTCTTTTTTTCCTTTTTTTTTGTTATTGTTGTTGGTTTTTTTTGAAAGAAGAGGGGTGTTAAAACGAAGCATGGGAAGTAAACACTCAGAGACATTGCTAAGGTAGAGAGTGGAATTTTGCATAATTCCTTTTTTTTTTTGTCACAAAGTTTTAAATTACTTTTTAAAATGTTCTATTCTACTAAAATGTTTCATTTAATCTAGGGCCAGCTTTTTCTATTTCATTTTCAAACTTTATGGAAATAAATTAAAAATAGAAATGCAATTTCTGCAACAACATAATTTCAACTGATAATTAGAATATTTCACTAGAATATGCATGTCAAAGCAAAATTAGGATTCTTTTTAAAAAAATATATTTTTGCCTCAAAGAGTTCAGCAGAACAGATGTTTATTTCCCAAACATTTTGATCAAATAAAATATGCATTTCTATGTTTTTATTTTTTGCTAATAATGTTTTGGACAAAACCGAAAAGTGCCTTCTTTCAGCAATAAAACTTTTTTCTTCCTAATTTGTGGACAGATGGTGCATTTCATCTGTGCTCCATTTATACTTCTTTTTTAAACAAATTTGCTTTATTTATTTTTTTCCTCTTATGGAGTTCAATAAGTAGTGACACTCATCTTGGATTTTTCCTCCGGCTCTGATTAAGGCAGACGCCCTTAGGAAAGGCTGTGGGTGCCTGAGTTCTGAGGGAAACACCTGCAGGTTTGGATGAGACACACAGCCACATGCAGACTGAGCTGACACACACACGGGAAATTTTTTTTCCCCTACTCTTTTTACTCACAGAATCTTTTGCCTCATTGGCTGTCATTGCCTTTCATCTGCACCTTCCTTTATTTATAAGCTCAGAGATAAAAACACCTGCCTTGGTCCTTGCTGCCATCCTCAGTGCAAGCAGGGGTAAATCCTTCCCCTTGCGCTTGAGCTCCTTGCACAGACCAGTCAGATCTTTAATCCTCAGGATGTTAATGGGATCCCACGTAGCTGCAGATTTGTGAAGAGAGGCACTGCAATGTCTTATTACAAAGCACTCAGCACCATGATGAATAGCAGTAATTCCCACACATGGCATTAATCCACAGAAAACTGTGCACCCTGCCTGGACCAGGCATTCATTCCATTCCACCAATTGCATCTGAACATCAAAGGATACAGCAGGTGTACAGGAATTCATCCTGATGGCTGCAGAGAGACATTCTGGAGCATTCAGCATCCAAACTGTTGAAAGCTATTTTGAAAATCATACCAAAAAAAAAAAAACACAAAAAAAAAAAACACCAAAATGTGCTGAAAAGCAAGACTCAGCAAAGACTCTTTATAGAATTCAGAGTAACAGTTTTTTAAAATTTCATTATTAAAATAACTTTCTTAAGGTTCTTATGCTCTGCAGCATACAATATTTCCCAGAAAATCTGGGAAACATCCCAATGATCTACATCCTAACATTTCCAAGATAATCTACCTGTAGAAAACACCTATTTACTGAAGTTGTTCTCTATTGTACTTGTAAATAAACAGTAAGGATTCACACAGTTTTCATCACCCTGTTTCATAGTTGTGGTCAGAGTATTCCTAACACAGTGAATAAGATATAGCAACAGGATATATCTCAGGTTTTGGTTTTGGAGTATTCTGGGCTTGTTTGTTTGATTTGAGGTTTTGCTGTTGTTTTGTAGTTGTTGTTTTTTGTTGTTGTTTGGGTTTTCTGTGGGCTTTTTTGTGAGGTTTGAGTGGCTTTGTTTTTGCTGAGGGATTTTTGGGGGAGTTTTTTTGTTGTTTTTTTAATTTATTTGTAGTTTTTTGTGTGTGGGTTTTTTTTTTTAGGTTTTAATTTTTTTTTTTAGTTTTTAAGTGTATTTGGTTGAAAACAAGGATTGAAATATGCACTCAGATAAAGAAGATTTCATTTTCTCATACTGCAACTTACCCACTAAGCTACAGGTTGGTGAAGCTTCCCAACATCATTTTTCAAGCAGCAAAAATATGTTATGGTCAGAGACTATGCAATAAGAAGCATAACTCAGGATTTCACTGATTTACCTGCAGAGGTATTAATTCATTTATTGATCAAATTGTCCCCAAAGAAAACACATGAAGATGACAAGCAGAAAATCTGGCCTATTAATCTCTCTCTTTCTATCCTGGGGGTCTCTCTGTAATTCTGGAGAAGATTCGTGTACTCACTCCTCACCATTCTTCTTAAAATAGACCTGGGCTTCTTTATTAACACCCTGAACAGAACAGTGAGATGCACAGCAATGAAATTCTCATGTCACAGGCTGCTGAACAAAGAAAGGGCTGTGTCAGTCATCTGGAGCTGTCACAAATGGCCCTGTGCCTCAGTTTGAGAAATAATACCCATTTTCTGGCATTTCAGCTATTTGGCCACAGACAACTGGAATAATTTTTTTTTTTTTTTAATAGGCGAGATTATCTTCCTGGACTCTGAACCCCAACATGGTTCCATTTGCTGTGGCAGTTGACTGAATTTCTTTAATTGTCTTTGGCTGAATTCCAGTTCCTCAGCTACAGGTGGTTTTTTTTTTTGAGTGCAAGGCCTTCGGAGGAATGAGCAAACCTTCAGATTTCTAGGGTACAAAAAAGATACGTCATGGGTAGCTTGCAGAATTGTTATGACTCTTAAGGTGGTTCATATTTTTTAATGTTAATGGGAAGAAAAAAAAAACAAAAATAAAAACAAGCACAAAAAAAAAAAAACCCAGAAACCCCATCACTTCTGGTGGCTTTTTTAACATCTTGGTCAATCTAACAACCTGACCCTATTTGAGACCTGCTTAAAAAGAGCTTTCTGAGAGAAAGATCTGAATGGGCTCAGAAATGGGATCTCAATAGAGGCAGGCAGGCAGTGAGTAAGAGTTCTGACAGCAGAAAGTAGAACTCCTTTTAGGTCAGAAATGTTGCTGGTAACAGGTCAGAGGAACAGAAGCTATTTGGGGTTAGGAATGTAGATAGTCTTTTCTGAAATTCAAAGAATGTATATAACCCTATTAATGATTTAAGAATAAAAAGAAATATTAGGTAAAGTGGATCTGTTGAAGCTTTTTTTTAAGTTGTTTTTGTCTTTTAAGGAATAGCAATGCGAAGTTGTAATCCTATATCAGCATCGCTGATCTAAGTTTGGTGAAAATAAATAATAAAACTTATAGAAAAATATCATAGTGACCCAACTGGAAAACATGACACAAAATTCTCAAAATATGGTGCAAGAGTAATGTTTTAGGGTGCATTTTGCAATATTTTTCCCCCCAGGTGATATTTTTGGAAATGTGACTTATTCTGTTTCCTACAGGCAAGATTAAAAAAAACATGGTAAATAATGCCTTCAGTTTTAGAAAGAAGGTGCGTTAACTCTGCCTCTTTACTTTTGGTTAATAGACCTGTGACTTCCTACAGTAATTCCAGGAACTATTCAGAAAGGGACATACCTGAGTTCAGTGTGTTGTGCGGGCCAGGATAATACTGCATTAAATGTGTTGATTCTTCCATAGACCTTTAGCAGCTATATCAGTGCTCCTGTTTTCCTCCAGCTTTAATATCTGATCATTTCAAATAGGACAAAGATTAGAGACTATGGATGCACTGCAGTGCCTCATTGGAGGGAGACTCAGAGCAGGAAGAGGAATTTATTTAATAATTATTAACCAGACCATGTAATGCTGTTGTTTCCCAGAAATTTCAGGCTATGATTTATAGAATCACAGAATGATTCTGGTTGGAAGGGACTTAAAGCTCATCTTGTTCCATCTCCCTGCCATGGGCAAGGATACCTTTCACTATCCCAGGCTGCTCCAAGCCCCATCCAACCTGGTCTTGGACACTTCCAGGGATGGGACAGCCGCAGCTGCTCTGGGAAACCTGTGCCAGGGCCTCACCACTCTCACAGTGCAGAATTTCTTCCTAATATCTAATCTAAACCTCTCTCTGTCAGTTTAAAGCCATTTCCCCCTTCACTTACCATTTCAATCCCTTTCAAAAGTCTCTTTCTGACTTTCTTGTTGCCCTTTCAGGTACTGGAAGGCCACTCTGGAGCATTCTTCCCTCTCAACTATCCAAATTCTCACAGCCTTTCCTCCCAGCCACACAAATAATTTAATTCTCTTTTATTCTTTCCCTTTTAATCTTAGTTCCTGGGAAGCAAAAAAGGCATAGCAGGTAGAAATTCTTGCTGCTCACCACTGCAGAACCCTACACTATAGAGCTGTAGCTGCAAGATAAGAGGCAGTGGATGCTCTCAGTGAGAAAACCAGCTCTGCCACGGCACTAAACTTTGCTGTGCTGACGTGCGTGTTATGAGTATGTATTTATGCATCCAGGAACGTGGCTTTCTGCCCTGCAGAGAAATATAAACTGTTGTGAGCAAAAGTCCGTGAAATAACCTGTGAGATCAGGCACTTTTTTTTTTTTTTTTTTTTTTTTGTTCAGCCTTCCCGATGCTCCCTGTGCTTCATTCCACTAGATGGCACCGAGTATCTGCTGCATCCTCTGTGCTGAGCCCAGCACTCTGTGCCGGCTCGCCCTCCTTGCCTGTGCGTCAGCACAGACACACTTTTGCACTCAGAAATAAACTTCACAAGCCCACCATTCTCAGTGAACACCAAACCAATCCTCTTCCTTTCCCCCTGTAGCTAAAGTGCTCAGGAGCAGTGGGCAGGTGATGGTGACAGCAGCCCCTGGGACTTGTTGTTGCCCCTGGATCTGATCTACAGAGATCAGAATTTCCCCTGGCTAAGCAGGCCCAGAAAAAACACAGATGCACATCAGACTGCTCAGAAGAAAGTTATATACAAGGATATGGCATAATACATAAAATATATGCATTATATATACTTATGTATATATGTATTAGATATACTTATATACATATATATATAAGTATAAAGAAACCTGACCACCTCTGTTCCATAACACCCCAGCTGGACAACAGCATCAAGCTCTGAGGTTCCCATCACAGGAAGGACATTGACATGCTGGAGTGTATCCCGAGGAGGCCACAAAGATGCCCAGAGGGCTGGAGGCTGGCTGAGGGAATTGCGGCTGTTCAGCCTGGAGAAGGATGCAGAGAGCTTAGAGACCTTTCCAGTACCTAAAGGGCCTCTAAAAGAGCCGTAAAGGCACTTTTGACAACAGGATAGTGTGATACAATAAGGGAGAATATCTTCAGACTGTAAAAGGGTAGTATTAGATTAGATATTTGAAAGAAGTTCTTCACTCTCTGGGTGGTGAGCCACTGAGACAGGTTGCTCAGAGAAACTGTAGATGTCTCACCCCTGGAAGTGTTTAGGAGGAGGTTAGATAGGCCTTGGAGCAATCTGGTCTAGTGGAAAGTGCCTCTGTCTGTTGCACGAGATGATCTTTGAGATCATTTGGACCCAAAAAAGTCTATGTTTCCAGGTTTCCAATTACGCTTTTGTTCACCAGAAAAGCCTTCTGCTCTTTTCATAGAATTATAAAATGTCTCTTTTCCTCAATATCAATCACTGAGAGCCAGTAAATTTTCAGTAGTGATGTGGGAATGTCTTAGCTTTGAAGATGCTCCCTAGTAAGGGCTCCCTGTTTTGCAGAGACCTTGTAAGATCATTCCCATAAGACATGGTGGAGAGCAGTACAGTAGGATTTTATCTGTGCCAGCCCCTTGAGGATTAGACAAATGCTACTGATACCACCAAGTGAAGGGAATGGGACTTTTGCCATGGAATAGTGACAGATGTAATCAATGTTAAGAATGTGCAAAATTAAAATGATTTGCATAAAGGTGCAGACACTTCCACCTCCTGATTTGCAAATCTGACACTTGGAAACACAAGGTATGCTTACTCTTTATACAAGGCATAGAATCATAGATGTCATAGAATCCTTTAGGTGGGAAAAGCCCTTTAACACAATTGAGTTGAACTATTAACCTAAAAATGTCAAGTCCGCCACTAAACGATGTCGGTGTGAGAGGAATCCTATGATTCAACACTGGTAAAATATCGCTACTGGAAAATGAGGTAAAAATAATCTAAAAATATTCCCCAGCTCAAACTTTAATACTATAGGGTCACGGATAACATGCTATAAAAACAGTCTTATGGTATTATGTGAGTAAAACAGGATGAAAACTTTACTTAAATATGGGAATGGTCTGTGCTAAAGAGAGTTGCCATGTGAGGATAAGTGAATACAATGAATGACTAACACTTCTTTTTCTAATACAGCATCATCAAAAAATCATAGAATCATAGAATGACATAATGGTTTGGATTGAAAGAGACTCTAAACACCATCTCATTCCAATCCCCCTTGCCACTGGTGGGACACCTTCCGCTATCCCAGGCTGCTCCAAGCCCTGTGCAACCAGGCCTTGGGCACTCCCAGGGATGGAACACTTTCACAGGAATGTGGGCTCTATTTTAGAGATTTAGTTTATGACACTCCATTTTTTGCTTAGAATCTGTTTTGCTTCCCTCACAACCCTGCAGCTAGAACCACTGCAGGCTACAAATTATCACAGAAAACCCTAATTGCAACCAACTTCTGTCAAGAAGAAAACTGGTGCTAATTTTGTACTGGATGAGACCATTTAATTCATATACATAAAAAAAAAGGTACTCATATCTGCTTATTCATGTGAATCTGTATTTAAGAATTTCATTCATGCAAAGTGTTTAATAAAATTATTCTGATTTCACACCAAAAATACACACAACAAACCCAACACCCACCACCAAACAAGAGCAAAAAAAATGAAAATCAAACGTAAAACCTGATTTCGTACATCCCTTTCTGTCTCTTTTTGGGGTTTGTTTTTTTTTGTTTGTTTGTTTGTTGTTGGTTTTTATTTTTGTTGTTGTTGTTGTTTTTTGTTTTGTTTTGGTGTTTTTTTTTTTTTTTTTTAGTGAAATACCCAAATCTGTTCCTCATAGACTTTAAACAAGCCTGTTCACAATAGTAACTGGGTTTCTTCCAGGAGCGCATTAAGCAACATGATTGTACTGTCACATCTTGTTTCTCTTTCATTCTCTTCCCTAAGGGAAAAGCATCATATGCAATGGAGACACTAATTTGGTTCCACTTTTCAGTACTAATTGGCTTTTCCTAAATAGTGAAGGCACCAGGCCCAGGAATACCATGTTCCTGTAGAGCAGCTGAGCAATGCCATGGACTACCTGAGGCCAGATCATTTTTTTGTCAGGAGGGGACAGAGTCTCCAGGCATTTACAATTTTCCATCTTAATCTCATGATGAAACTGCACATTATTGTAGTCAAAACCAAGCACAATATTTTGATTACTTTTAAATTGTTCTCTTCCTTTGTGGAATTATTCTGTGTACTCAAAGCCAAATATGAAGTCCTTTCAGAAATGTAATTCCCATGCAAGTGAATTTATTACACATCACTTCAGTTCCATTATATTGGCAGATGATCTTTTGCTCACTTTTAACTGTAAATTCCTCAGGAGTTTTATAGACAGTACTTGAAATGGTAATTCAGGCACTCAGAAATGAAGCTGGTAGGCAAATGCAAAGAGCTGGACTGATGTATCATTATAAATAGACCATATCAGCAACAATTTCTGAGAATAAAAGCACAAAACTGGGGTGTCAACACAGTGCTTCTTCTGAAAATCAACCAATATCTTCCAAAAAATCATGATAATCTAATACTATACTGTATTGTACTTTTTCCACAATTTGATTTTTCTAAACATCTGAGTTGGTTCCAGTGATATTGTTCCCAGATCTCTTACAGATATTTTATCTGTTAAAATTGATGACATTTGATTCTCTTTTTCTTTCTCCCATCCCTTGGACTTACCTACGATCTCATGATCAACTTTCTGTATTATTTGTCTCTGATCTTGATTTGAAAAACAAAAATGGTCTTTATTTTTTACCTCCTATTCTGATCCAAACCCAACTCTGTTTATCAATCTGCTCTTTCCAGCAAGGAATTGATTAATTTTTCAGCTCAGTAAAGTGATAGACCTTTCACCCTTAATAGCTTGAAATGGCAGCATGAGAACTAAATATCCTATGTAAACAAAATGGGCTCAAGGTCTCTTAGAGAAATAAGCAAATATTATTTTGTGTCTAGTCTGAGGAACTAGAATAGACTCTCTGTGCTGAAGGAAAAGAGACTAAAAACATGCAGAGGAATCAGGCTTTGAAGACAGCTAAAAAGCTTCAGCAGCAAGTCTGATTTTCCACAGCTCCTATATATGCAGAGAAAAAATTACTCAGTGATATATTTTCTGCCCCATGATCTGGTCCCCTGGGATTTGAGCTAAACCAGGGGTGCCAGAAGTATTGAAGGACCACTTAGCACAGCAAGAACACATCTGAAATGATAAGAATTACTGCTGGGCTTTGTAGGAAAAATTCTTCAGCTGTGTGACAAGAAAAGTTTCACTGACAAGTCGGTAAGAGAAAAAAACAATTTCAATATCAATTTGCAGACTTAAAAATAACTGTAAAAATAACTGTTCTTTTTTTGCTATGTTTAGTATGTTTTTCCTATTCTGTAATTTTTTCATTACATTGATTTACTTTTTTCATGTACAACAATTAAAAATAATCTTCTTAGCATGTTTCCTTCCTCACATCTACAAATGAAAAAATAAGGGCAAAAAAATTGTCATGGGATAAAACATGATAATATTCTACTAGATTTTTTAAACTTATTTAAATCTCTGTTTACATATTAATACTTTTCTTTTTTGTGAAATTTATAAAATTGTACTCCTTACATATCCCATGAAATATTCTAATTGCTATTAAAAAAACCCACTAGATTGTAAGTTTTATAAAACTTGTTCTAAGTCATCAGTTTATTAAAGTGCTTTGTTTCTTCTGTAACTGCTTCTCTGAAGTCTCTCATCTTTTATTTGAGAAACAGAAAATTTTCCCTATTCCAGAGACTAAAAAACTGATGCCTAAAAAATTTCAAAGGAAATGCTTAAATAGGGGAGACTTGCAAAAATGGTAAAGTATTTCATTATTTTTATGGCTCCATTTGACAAGTAGTTTTTGTAGAGTTTGGGCAGCATCCTACATCATGAAACAATCATTTAATACCTCATACAGAAAGGGAATTGGGCTGATTAATAGAGCCCAGTTCACTTCCCAAGAAGTTTCTGTCAAAACTCACAATGAAAATGTCAAGGGAAACCAGGTTAGTAAATTAGTTGGTAGAGTCCTAACACTAATTGAAAGAGAATTGAAAGAACAGGAGATCACATTTTAGTAACGGTACTGTAGCATTTACTGGTAGGAAAGCTGAAGGCTGCCTGAAGAATTACAGGAGGTGATAAGAATCAGTGGTAGAAAGGAGAAGAAAATGTTTGTTTCAAACAAACATAAAATGATTCATGTGGGGAAATTAAATCCCAATAGCCTTCTTTATACTAGAAGAAATTTACTCTCTGATAATTATTACAGCTCAGAGATGAAATTAGAATTTATAACAGACAGTCCATAAAACTACCAAAGTAATGTTCCCAAAAAAAAACATGTTAAGAAGAAGAAAAGATGTAGGAAAAGAGCAAAAACACTATTTGGAGAATTGCTAAGTATATCACAGTGTATGCTCCATCCTGAGCAGGTGGGATTCTCAGTAGACAGGTAGCTGAAATTATCCAGATCACAAATTAGTGAGGAACAAGACATACAAGAGGGAAAAAAATGGCTGGCCTGTGGTAGGGACAATAAGATTCACTGCAGATTGCTTTTCTAGTAAAATCACTGAAAGCATCAGATGAACTTCATATGCAGGCAGTCTAAGATGAAAAAAAAAAAGTGTTTAATCAAATAATCCATATTGAGTTGTGCTGAACAGTTCTGAGAGGTGATCCAGGTTCTGGAGTCTACCTTGGTTCAAGGGCAGGATGGACAAGACAATCCATGAAGGCTGCTAACACCACCCATGACACTATCAACATTTCTGGAAGTTCCCAAATGACACATGGAAGAGTATCCAGAAAAATTATCACTTTATATTTTTATAAATATGCATGAGGGGGTATTATTTTCCCCTCATGCATTGCTTTTGACTGTGCATGAGGTCAAATGTCAGAATCTCCTCCAGAAGCAGAGGTGGAAACTTAACAGGACAAGAGGATATGGTCTCAAGTTGTGCCAGGGGAGGTTTATATTTAATATACAGAGAATATTTCTTCACTGAAAGGGCTGTCACAAATTGGAAGATGTTGCCCAGGTCAGTGAAGAAATCAATGTCCTTCGAAGTGTTCAAAAATGGGTAGATGTGGTGCTTAGGGGCATGGTATGATGATGAACCTGGCAGTGCTGGGTTAATGGTTGGACTCGATGTTATAGGACTTTTCCAACCTTAATGATTCTAAAATTATATGAATATATGAATCTTTGGCCAAAATCAGTGAGGCCATTTCATATTCTTTCTCTAAGCCCTGACCATCTGCTTCTGTACCTCTCAAAGGCTAAAAAGTGGAAATGGGTCTTGCAGATGACACTGTGGCAGCCCAGGATGTAATTAGTGAAAATTTTTCTTTAGCAACAAATCCAGATGGCACTGGCACAAGTGAGAGGGAAGCAACCTGCATCATGGGGACTAGAACCATCAACTGGGGTCAAAGGAAGCAAATTACGTAAATGGACAAAACATATTTGTATAACCCACAACTTCAACAGCACAGTCTGAACTAAACTGACATGCTATGTACTTTATTCTTATTATTGCAAATCAGAGCATTTCAACAGCAAATGATATTAATTTAGGGGAAAAGTTCTGATTTTGTAGAGATTTCAATTCTGATTAAAGTATCTCCTTACCCCCTCTCCTTTAAAATAAACAAAAAATTTCAGGTGGAAGTTCCCAATGTACTTACCTGCAAATGTGAGGGAGTTTAAGTTAATAAAGAGAACAAATCCCTGTTTTGGATTACTTATGGCATCCCCAGGTCTGAGAACAAGGCTGGCATTTCCAGTTAGCTGATGGGTGCTGGGCTGCAAGACCACTGGAGGAAGAGCTCTTCCTCCCTACATCTCTTTCATATGAAAAACCAACAGGATTTCACAGGGAATATGAAAGTTGTGGGAATCACTGAATCATTCAGGTTAAAAAAGACCTCCAAGATTGAATTCAGCTGTTAAATTATCACCACGAGACAAGAGCACTGAGTGCCACACCCAGCCATTTGTTGAGTACTCCACAACCTCCCTGGGCAGTCCCTTCCAATAATTGGCAACAGCTTCAAAGAAGAAAGTCTTTGTGATGTTCAACCTGAACCTCCCCTGGAGGAGGTTCAGGCTGGAGCCATTTCCTCTCCTCCTGTCCCTTTTCCCTGGGAGCAGAGTCTGACCCCCCCTCCAGCTGTCCCCTCCTGGCAGGAGATGTGCAGAGCCACAAGGTCCCCCCTGAGCCTCCTTTTCTCCAGGCTGAGCCCCTTCCCAGCTCCCTCAGCCCCTCCTGGGGCTCCAGCCCCTTCCCCAGCTCCGTTCCCTGCCCTGGACACGCTCCAGCCCCTCAGTGTCTCCTTGTCCTGAGGGCCCAGAGCTGTCCCCAGCACTGGAGGTGCCCCAGCAGTGCCAGCACAGGGACGGGCACTGCCCTGGGGCTGTGTCACACCTGGCTGGGACAGCCCAGGGGCCATCGGCCTCTTGCCCACCTGGGCACCCTGGGCTCGTGTCCAGCTGCTGGCACAGCACCCCCAGGACCTTTCCCAAAGGGTCCCTTCCCTTTCTAGCCCCTCTGCTCCAGCAGGGGTTGGGTGACCCAAGGGCAGGACCCGGCACTTGGCCATGGTGCCCCTCACACCACTGGCCCATGGATCCAGCCGGAGCAGCTCCCTCTGCAGGGCCTTCCTGCCCTCCAGCAGATCCACACTCCCACCCAGCTTGGTGTCCTCCATGAATTTACCATGGGTAGACTTGATCCCCTCATCCAGATCCCCAGAAAAGATTTTAAACAGAGGGGGTCCCAGCACTGGGGACACCACAGTGTCCAGCTCCCAGATGGATGTGGCACCATCCCCACCACCCTCTGGGCCAGACCATCAGCCAGTTCCTAGCACAGAGAGGATGAACCTGTCCAGGCCCTGAGCTCAGCTTTTCCAGGAGATGCCATGGGAGACAGTGTCAAAGGCATTGCTGGAGTCAGGCAGCCACAGCCACAGCCTGTCCCTCACCCACCAGGCAGGTCACCAGAGACCAGGCTCATCAGAGACCAGGCTGGTCAGGCAGGACCTGCCTTTCCCAAACCCATGCTGGTTGAGTCTCATCCTTTGTCTGTCCTGTGTGTGTTGTGGGATCACACTCAATATGTTCCATAAAGGTTTTTTGCCAAGGAAAAATAGGATGTGATAGACACTTAAATAAAAAGGACCCATGGATCACACCCAGTCCTTGTGCTAGCAATTAAACCATGCTCGTTTAACTCATCTACAAAAATAAAAGCATTTTTCTTAGTGCAAACTTTGCAAGAGTTAGGCATATAATCTGTATTGAAATTCTCAGTTAATTTTGAGATACAGTGAATGCCTTTGCATGGCAAATTATTCCTCTCAGAAAAATAGCATGAAAATAGGAAATAGCCCTTCAAACACTGATATGCAAATAAATGACAACTAATGCCAAGTAAGCTGTTTTGAGAACATTCCATCAGGCTACTTATTTTTTTTTTCCATCTTAAATTTGGATAAAACTTAATGAGAATTAATTCCAGAGCATTTAGGGAGGATTTACATTTAGAACAAACTTAGTGTGCAAAAGGTTTTAGACAAGATCTGAAGCTAATAAAATGTGATACCAATGTAATGAGAAAACCTGAAGATCTTCAGCTAATGAAACATGACCTCAAAGTAATAAAGAAAAGTAAGCAAGAGAGCATCTAGATGTTCCTCAGTCCTTCAAAGTCACCTATCTGGAATCATGAAAATTTCAGCATGAAAGAAAGAAGCCATTGTGAACATACCAAAAAAGAAGCAGAATAAAAATTAGGCTTTCTAAGTGGGTGAGAATTGAAACACATTTGCTACAGTCTGGGTCTACTGAGGCCAAGCTATGAGAAATTATTGCAGTACAGACATTTAAACAGAAGAGGTACTTAATATGAGAATGATAAAAAAATAATAATAATAATTTAAAAAAAAGAGCAAGTAAAGATCATTCCTGACACCTGAGTTCTGGAGTGTTGCAGAATGAGGACTGATCACCCCAGGACACTGTCTTGGGGATATCAGTGACTGGTGCTGTTTGCAGTTAAAGTGTTGTTTTGGAAGACATCTGCTTCTCCACCAACAAAGGAATAGTGAACTTTAAGTACTATATTGTAAATTTTCTGTACTGTAAAGCTGTTACTTTAGGGAGGGTAGATGTTCACTAACAGATGGAAGGTCCATCCAGCAACACCAGTGTTATAGGTAAAAATTGATCCAGCCAAATTAAAAATTAAAAATTTTTTTTATCTAGTGATCAAATTCTATCTGAGCCAGCCACAAGGGAAAGGACAGTGCCGAGCCCCAGGTCGGCACTGGGTGAGACACAGGTCTGACCACTGCAGCATTGGGTCCCCTATGTTTCACACCGACCATTCTGCTCAAGCGGTTTTTATACAGTTTATTTTGCTCGAGGCTGGATTTTCGGCGATCAGGCTTTTCGTTCCATTCAAAGTCACACATATTCATAGAGTCTCTTTTCTCTGCACTGAGCTGAACAAAACGATGTCCAGAGAGCGATGTTTTGGGAACTCGGCATTGAGGTGTATCTTTTTGGTGGCTCCAGCAATCTCAGTCTTGGGTAATTGTCGAGATGATCATCGCTTGGGAGTTCCTAGGATCACCTTGGGAAACGACCCATCTCTGGACGAGCTACATGTATTAGCTTGTAATTGAAGTCCTCCTCCCTCTTCTCAGCAGTAGTTTCAACATATGTTCAACATACGTCTGGCTCCGACTCGCATGCTTTATGACAATATTTCTTAATAATATAAAACATTGCATATATATCACCCTAGGCACGAATTATCCATATTACACATAATAACCAACAAGCAAAGAAACAGACTAAAAGTACAGAGTTCTGGTGACTGTGGAATCAGAGGAGTATAGAAAAAGTTTTGTCTTTGAATGCAGAATGTTTATCATTTTTAGAAATGCAAAAGCTTGTTTTCATTACTGATTTTAAATCAAACACAGAAAACGTTGTCTGTCGCTGTTTTAAATTGTTTTGAATAGTAAAGTACCCTGGGACCTTTGCTTCATAAAAGATAATACCTCAAAGTGCTTTATTGTTGTAATTTCCATGGAAATTAACATTTACTTGCATGGTTATCACACTTTCTGTGTAATGTAGGGTATAACCATCTAAATTCCTTTGAAATACAATTGCTGAGGTATCATCAATCTGACTCAAGAGCTGTTCTACTTTTCTGCTTGAGTTTGCTGAATACTATTGCTTTTCCTCCTGGTGTTGAACTACACAAGTTAATGCTGAAATGAACTTTAAAATCAGAAGCTATTTGCTTCTGTTTGGTTTTATTTCCCCATCTTTTCTATCCATTTTATTGCTTACCCCTCCTTCTGTGTCCATTGCAGGCAGTTAATAACTACATGCTGTTTGCCGCACCAGTGGACAACCGCGAAATATAAATCCTCAGGGATTTTCACTCAAGGTCTACACCTGTTGTATTTCTCTGGGGAATGGTTTTTCCCTCCCCAGAGACCCCTATAGAGGCCGTGTTACTTTGACTCTTCCTTCCTTTCCTGACTGAATTGTCTGGGAGCCAAGTAGCCCTTCCTGTACTGAGCCTAGATAAGGCTCTGTCGCTTCCTGGTTCTTTCTCTTTGCCTTTTCCTCCTGTGGAATAAACATCTTGGACCACATTGGGGGTTGGAGCCTTTTTTGGAGTCTTTGCTAAGCTCCTGGAACACTTTCCCCCCAAGGCCTCAAAGACATGGACTAGCCTAGTAACTTTGGGGGGCTGTGAGGGGTAGGTGTTTCACACACTCAGGCTGGCATTCATCTCAAGTTGCACAGGGGAGGCTTAGAATAGGTATTAGAGGGGAAAAAATGGCTGTCACACCCTGGAACTGGTTTCCCAGGGAAGCTGCAGAGTCATCATCCCTAGCGGGATTTGAAAGACATGTAACACTCAGAGACATGATTTAGTGCTAGGCTTGGGCAGCACTCAGTCATTAGACTCAATCATCTTAGAGAATTTTCCCAGCCTAAATGATGTTATGGTACTATGATCCAAGCTCAAGAGTTAGTAAATTTATCACCTAATCTTCAGACAAGGAGATTCCCACTAACTTTCTTCAGTCCTTCCTTCCCTGTGCTGCACCACAGGCATGTGCAACACACACAGTGTGGACCTATCCAAACATTGAACAATAAAATTGTAACAAAACACCTATGTAAAATTATGTTTTAGACTATATGTATTTTCAAGTGATTAGAAATTAGCTAATGAAGGTGAAGGAAGTGTGAAAAGAAGGCAAGTCAACAAACATTTTACAAGTGAATGTTGAAAGTCACTGAAGCTGTCAAAGAGCACATTAATTTCTGTTCAAGTATCACTTCACTGGGGACAAAGTGGGAGATATTTCCAGAGGCAAAGAGGAAGGTAAACAAAGTTGTTAAATATGTCTCTGGAGCTCCTTGGAACAGCAAACTGATGGTGCAAATTAGCTCAGTAACATATACCTGGAACCAGAGCCACTGCTGGTCAATCTAAGTTAAATGTTGCATCTCACTGAATTAGCTTTCTCTAACTGATTGAATTTCTATAAATCCATATTATTACTTGATGTAAGTGGATTCCTTTCTGTATCTTGAAGAAACAAAACCAGCCTCCATTTCCAATGGGAACATTTCTATGCCTAGGCTTACAGTCCAAGTGACCTAGCCTTTACAGAGTCAAGACTGAGGTATATGAGGAGCACAAAATACAGATGTAAGCTTGAAGGAATTCATACACCTGAGTTCCTGGTTATTAATTTTCTTCTGTTGTTTTTATTGTCTTCATCTAGAGCTTTCCTTCTAAAATGTACTATTTTAAGAACATCCACACACACCCACTTTATGTTCTTTCTAAAAAATAAGCACTAAGAATGATCCCTATGGAATGGTTTGTTGTTTCAAAGTATTGCTATAATTACTTTTATAACACACTGATAATCAATGTCACCAAGGACTAGAATTACTTTTTTAATTAATTCAATTTATTATTACTTAGTTGCCAGTGAAGGCAATATACCTGATTTTAAGGGACGTTATTTGGGTACAAATATTTTGACATTAAAGAAAAGTCTTGGAAAATAGGATAAGATCCACATTAGACAAAATAACCTTAAACAGCATTAGCAGCAGCCTTGTAGATAGACAAGAGTTAGGAGCTTTAAAGTCTTTACATGGTCAATGACTTGTGAGACCTTGGACAAGTCATGTCACACTGGTGTACTTCAGTTTTCTTGCCTGCTGACTGGCTGCTAATAATAAGAAGACATAACAAGTCATGATGGAGAGCAGATAGGCCATTCATGCCACAGAGAAATAAATTGGCAAGAATCCTTTATCTTAATGACTGTTATTCTATATAATGAAATCCAAAATTCCCTGACAGGAGGTGTTATAAGTGGCCTTACCTAGAGCTCCTTTATCCATCTATCAAAGAATCAGAGGAAGTAGAGAAACTTGGTAGTTAAATTGCTGTAGTTAAATTGCTGCTTATTTTCTCTGATGTTCTACTCTAAGTTAGTGCTAATGTCAATTAGGTATATTCATCAGCTTTGACATTTTGTACTTGACAAATTGATGAAGGTTTAGAAATGCAGTGCAATTTTCCTTATCAAAACTTTTTTTTTTAAGAATTTTAATTACGATGAATCTTAATCAATATGGGTTTTACTTCTGATTAAAGTAGCCACTGAATCTTGACAATGCTTGACACACTCCATCCGAATTTAATTAACTTTTTTTTTCTTTCCTTGTTTCCTTTATTATTAGCTTTTGTGGAGGAAAAGAGAACAGAGAAGAAAGAAAATTCAGCTTTATATAGAGTAACAGAAGTGCTTGGAAGCACAACAAGGTTCTGACTGTATTAACTTAATGAGAATACCTAAATTGATCAATACTTAATATTGAAGTCACAGTTGGTTTGGAAGGACCTTACAAATCATCAACTTTTGACCCCCTCCCACAGGCAGGACACCTTCCACTAGCCCAGGTTGCTCCAAGCCCCATCCAGCCTGGCCATGGACATTTCCAGGGGTGGGGCAGCCACAGCTGCTCTGGGAAACCCCTGCCAAGTCCTCACACCCTCACAGCCAGCAACTCCTTCCAATATATCCCATTTGACCCTGCCCTCTGACAGTGGGAAGCCATTGCCCCTTGTTTTATCACTCCAGACGCTTTCTCAAAGTCTCTCTCCAGCTTTCTTGAAGTCTCTTTAGGTACTAGAAGGGGCTCTAAGGTCTCCCTGAAGACTTGTCAACAATCTTCTCTTCTGAACAATCTCAATTCTCTTTCAATTTAATGATTATGGGCATGGAAAGAAGAAATTGTTATGAAGCACAAATTATTTTATTTATACTGGATATTTGTAAATGGTCAACTTGCTATTCTCAATTACCATGTCATTTCAGACAATCTAAAGAATCTATCCTGTATTAAACAAGAGCAATCAGAAAAATGCAGAATAATGTATATATAAATTCCTTAACAATTCTCCACCATACCCACTTAACTTTTAACTAAAAATAACAGTTGTCAGAGAAAATGTGGATTTCATAATCAAGAACCAGGAAACTTGTAATCTTCAGTCATATTTGTGTGTAGGATTACAGAATTTTGACAAAACTGTGGTTGTATAGTATGGCAGCCCTCCAGGGTGTCGTTATACCAAATCATCATCCATGAGGGATGCACCCTAAAATGAATTTAAATAATCTCTTTTGCCCTATTTACTCTAGAATCTGAGAGTCTAGAAATGAAACATTACTTCAAATTTTGAGAAAGAGTTGTAAACAGAAGTAGAACATATCTTACTGCTTCTAGCAGTCCATTTTTTCCAGGTTAACATAATAGAAGTATTCATGTTTGAACCCTAGCAGGATTCTATTCCAGTCTTCTGCTTGAAGCAGGATTGCCCTGAATTCAGACAAAGTTCCTGCCAGCTTTCACCAGTTCAGTGTCTTCCTGGGTGAAAGATTTCACTGTTTTCTTGGGCAACCTGTTCTAATGCTTAACCATTCTTGCCTTGAGAAATATTTCTTTATATCATTTTGTAACCATCCTCATTCTAATTTACAACCATTTTCTTTTCTCCTCCTGCCACTGACCTCATTAAACACTCTCCACCTACTCAGAAACTCCTTGCAGGTATATGGAAAGGATGCCCTCTAAGCTGTTTCTGCATGTGGTCAGTTCCCCCAAATTCTCAAAGGGAAAATGTTCTGGACCCAATATTTTTTTGGTCCTTTCCAGACTCACTGGAATTTATCAATGTATTTCTTTTATCAAAGTGCTTGAAAGTGGCTCATCACATCATCACACATTAAAAAAAAAAAAAAAAGGTCTAATTTTATCTCTTCCTAAGGCAATTTAAACTAATCTTGTCTACCTTTCTATAGCTTAGCACTCTGCAGACTTTCAGCAATATATGATGAAAGGAAGTATCTCTAACTTGAATTTACCCCATTTTGGTGTAACAGTTGTTCTCTGATTAAGCACAACAAGTTTCATGTTACACAGGAATTAAGTCTAACACAAGTAAAATCTTTATCAAACTCACTATATATCAACTTTAACAGCAGAAGCCCACAAAGCTATCTCTGGAGATATTAGCAAATCTTATGTGTATGTTATATGATTACTTATTTTTATAAAATACATGAAAACAATTGCTTGTTAAATCTTGCCTTCATATGAAAGGTGAAACCTTGCTTTCTATCAATATCCATGGGAGATTTTCCATGAACTTCAGCAGGAGATATGACTCCTCCTGAATGGATAAGCTGTTCCTCTGTCTGAATATTAATTCAAGCATTAGGTTATTAATAATAAATGTAGAATTTTAATTGAAAATAGGCAAATGTTTCACAAAATGTGATGCCTGAATCACTTCTTGGACACTGTAGGAGAGACAGCCCAGGGTGACTTAGACAGCACTGAGCTACTTTAAGATCTTCTTAGTTTCTGTAGGATGCTGTCAATCAATTCAGCCTTTATCAATCTTTATCCTTGTCTTTCACATTTTTTACAATCAATAGTAGCACTTCTCCTGAAGTAAGGAATCAGGATGTATATGATTGACACTGTTGATAGCTGCTTCTGATTTTTACTTTTATTTCTCTTCCTAATTGCTGAGCACTATTAAAATGCTGAGACAAAAGCCATGAGATTAAACCTTTATAAATTAAAATCGACAGAAAACTTAATAGAGAAGTTTTTTGGAAATTTTGCAAAATCACATTAAAGTGAAACAAAGCTGCTAAAATAGTGAGTAGATAAAAACAAAAAGTTGAAGAAACAAACCCAGATATTTCCAGTTCTCACAGCCATTAATCTATCCATTCATCAGGAGGTGTGAATGCTTTCATTCAACATTATCGTGTTGAATTTCCAAGAATCAACTACCAACTATGAATTATTATTATTTATTATTATTATTATTATTATTTATTATTATTATTAATTATTATTATTGTTATTATTATTATTATTATTATTATTATTATTATTATTATTATTATT
>QUSF01000029.1:4413994-4457305 GCA_003676055.1 Chloebia gouldiae
ATTATTATTATTATTATTATTATTATTATTATTATTATTATTATTTACCAGTAGAAGTACTAGTTCTGTTTCTTGGAAGACAAAACAGAAAACTGATTTTATCTGGCTGTTCACTGTTGTTTGGACAAGACTTCCCCAGCTTTGTGTCCCAAGCTCTGTTTTGTCCTATTCAAGTCTCTGCACTGAATTTAGGACCTCTGCATCTCAGGCAGATGCCTATTTATTTGGTTTCGTTCCTGTTTTTTTCTCTTTATTTATTTCTTTCTGGATCTTTCCTCAAGTCATTGAGTCACAGATGTTCACCCATGAGCAGGTCTTCACTGTTCTTGAAATCAGTATATCTGGGTGACAACAAAATATTCTCAGTATAGTGCTGTCAGCAGAAGGCCAATGCATGAAAGCGGGAATTCTTTCTTGAAGGAATTCAGTAAGAAGAAAACATAATAAAAGCTTTCTGACTAATTTAACACTTCCTAAGGGACTGATATGAACCTCAGTTTCAAAAAAAAAAAAAGAGGCCATGGAGCTGCTGAGTTGTCTCTGCCATGGAGGGCATGACAAAACCTTTGGCTCTGGAAGTTCCCTGGTGCTGTATGAATCCCCCTCCTGTCTCCAGGGAGGGAATTGTTCATCATCACATGCCACTGCTGGACTACAGTTCAAAGGCAAATCTCAGCCTCCAGCTTACACAGAGCCACATTCCCAAATCCATCTGTACTTTTTCCTGTAACTGAAAGAAGTGTCCCTTGCTAGCCAGACACACCTTTAACAGCAGCTGAACAACAGAAGGAAGATACATCTTATTTGGCAGCCTAGTTCATGTATCCCAGTTGTTCCTGGCTGTCTACCAGAAGCATGAAAAACTGTCTTCCCTGTAGGAGCTAAATATTCCCTTCCATTAAAGGCACAGGACTCAAGAAGTCGTAAGTAGTAACTGCTGCATCCTTGTTGCAAGCATGATGGAGTAAAGACATCAGGGTAATGGGTAACAATGAAAAGAAAAACCAGCAAGCACGACTCTGTAGTCACATAGACCAAACTGACTGTGTGACATTTCAATTTTGAATGAATGTCATAAACTGTAGAAAATACAGGTTTAATGAATATGCCTACATAAAAGCATAAACAAGACACACCTTTTCACTGTGATGTTTATATTTACAGCACATAAGTTACAAACTAAATTTACTCTGGGATGTGCTTCTGATATGAACGACTTTTCTGTAGAGAAATATTACCCATAATCATCAGATCACTGAGAGCAGGAAGGATCGATCCATTAGTGATGTTGGGGATGATGAACTGAAGTTGTGTTTAGTGGGTTTTAATTATGCTAAAAGATTAAAGTGCTCAGGAAAGGGCGTAAGTCATACCAAAGGGAGGGAAAATGAACTGACTGTATTTAAGTAAGTAGACATGTTTATTTCAAACAATTTTAAGCTGATTGATTATTACATTAATATGTTTTAGAAAACTGATCTATTCCAGTACTTTGCTGTTACATTGTTTAATATCAGCAGTCAAAACATTGAAAAACTGTCTTGGCTATAAAGTTTTTAAATTATAAGATTAAAAAATATGAACCTGAATTTTTCATATTTTAGCTGCAGAGATGTACAAAATCCTCACTGCAATCAGGATATTATAGTTATCATTATTTTCAAAAGCAGATTTCCTCAAAGGCTCACAAGATCAGGCTTTAAAAATAATGCCAGGGGTAAAATACTGCCTTCACTGAGGTAAAGAGAAAATGTACTCTTGATTTCAAGCAGGTTTCAATTAAAAAAAAAGTCATAATAAAATTTTAGCAAGTAGGTCCTCTTCTGCCTGTAAGTTAACAACATATTTCTGGTAACACATTGCAGACTGGAGTTTGATATCAAACTGCTTAGAACAGAGTGAATTCACAAAGACCCTAGGCCTGGTTTCATCACCCTGTACCCCTTTACACCTCTAGTAATTACATTAATGTGATTTTACAAGTGCCAGACAGAAGAGACTCGTGTTCCTTGTCAGTCACCCTGAATCAATGTATTCTTCCAGCCTTCTGGCAAAGACAGAGACACAAGTGCTGTGTGCCACAGCCCCCACACAGTCCCTTGGCCATATCAGTTACAGGACAACATCTAAGAGGGAGAAGGGAGGTGATAAATATCCAGTGGCTGCCTCAGAATGTTTTCTTCCTGCCCAAAGACCCCTAGGTCTCTAGTGATAGCAGAATGACAATTTACATAACCTTTGTGTACACCAAAAAGTCTAATTTACTCACTGAAACCTTCACAAGTAAAACACTTTTTCACTTTGTTATCATTCCACGAGACTTTTTATGGGTAGGAATGTGGAATTACTTATTGACACCAGCTCTTTTCCTGCAGAGCAGATATTTCATTGTTACTTTCCATATTAGCTGAAGCTCTAACCACGAGTTTTTTTCCTCCCAAAGTATCTCATGGTACTTACATGCAACAAATAATTTTTTGCTCCTGTTCATTTCATGCTTTGACCTCTGTTAAACCAAGTTTTAACCCATTCACAGCCCTGTACCATAATTCCAGTCAATTTTCTTCCATTTTCATAGCCTGAACTCCTTCAGAAATGTAAACTACGAAGCAACACTGTACATGAAACTTGACTTAGACAAAACCAGCCCTTTGGCTTGCAGAACACAGTGGTCATCACACACCATTACTTTTATCCATATACCTGGATAATAGACTGAATTATAGCATGGACTTGTTTTGTTAAGTTAGCAACTTCTGGCTTCATTAATATACATTGTTACTGTCCCATTTCTAAAACTTCCCTTCAAAGATTTCAGTGAAAGGCCCCCGTATGCTTCTAATACATCAAAAAGTGTTTTACTGATGGCTGTGTGAGCACAAGACTATTGCTTGGCCATCTATGCCTAGAAAATATGAAATAATGTAAAGAATAAAAATATAGTATGAACAACCTGCAAAATGGAGTATCCACCCCTGGGCGGCAGAGTTGTCATGACTCTAATAAGACAATTTTCTAATTGGACATTAAGCATCATTTTCCAGTCATCAACAAATTGAATCTCATTTAAGTCTTTTCAGTTGGGAAAAAAAACCCCATATGTTTTCCCCAGAAAAAGCATCCTCTGCTTTCCTCCTACTTTTCAGCTTAACACCTCAGTGGGCTTTGTGGTCTGCAATATTGAATTTCTGATTACAGAGGAGATGTTTATAACATAGATGATAGTTATGAGTAGCACATCTCAGAACAAATTTAATTTGTTTCCACCGTGCTGTTAAAAAAACTGAAAAAGAAATATAAACCCCATCTTGTTTATAGTTTTATAAAGTCATATTCATTAAATCTATGTGCTTGGCATTTCATGCAACTTTCTCCATAAGAAATAAAAATGTTATTTTTGTTTAAGCTTATTTGATGGCAGAAATTTACCAGTTGTTACTCTTCATTACCAACAGTTACCCAGGACAGCTCCCAATCTTCAGAACTGTGTCCTGCTTAAATCCATGTTGAATGTAAGAAAAAGGATTTTAGCTGGAATTATACCAGCATGGTAACCGGGCAAGGGAACCTATCTTGTTTAATCAAACTGACGTACATAGTTTAATATTAAGACCTAATCTAATCCTGCTAATGGAAAAATTTAATATTCTGATAGAATCACTTAATGAAATAGAATATTATATCCTGTGTTAAGAAAGAGAGAAAAAACTTTTAATTTGAACAAGCTTGATAGTTCAGTATGTATTTTTCATTTGCAGTCATATGATTCTAATCCTTAGTCCAATGCCAATGTTTTCTTTTATTTGGTGGTTTCAGATAAAGCCTCGGAAAATCTTGTTGTAAGGGGAAGTCATGTTTCACTTTGATATAGTAAATTAAATGGAGTGTTGTTTGCTTCTTGACGGCTTTGCTGGTCAAGATGGTGCTGCAGCCTCTTGTATTCAAACATACTGTGGAGTTCAATCACAAAATCACAGAATCAGCCACAGAATGACAGGATGACAGAATGACAGAATCACAGAATCACAGAATGACAGAATGACAGAATCACAGAATCACAGAATGGTTTGGGTTGGAAGGGAACTTAAAAAACATCCTATTCCAAACCCCTGCCATGGGCAGGGCCATCTTCTACTACCCAAGGTCTCTCCAAGTCCTGTCCAACCTGGCTGTGGAGACTTCCAGGGATGAGGCAGACACACCTGCTCTGGGCATCTGTTACAGGGCCTCCCCACCCTACATACCTGACATATCACAGCATAGTGGGTTAAAGTTTGTAGGATCCTAAACTACCTCTATGGAAGGTTAGTTCTGCTAGGAGCAGAACCAGCTTCTGATTACTCTAAAGGAGATGATGAGTCCTCAACACAAAGAAATAAAAGCTATCCTCTGTTTGGGCTTGGGATGACATCTAGCATTGGTCAGCAGGTGGTGGGCAATTGTATTGTGCATCACTTCTTTGTTTTTTCCCTTTTTATTGTCATCATTACTATTTATTATTATTATTAAATTTTGTTTTGTTTTCAGTTATTTAACTGTCCTTAACTTACAACTTTTGCTTTTGATTCTCCTTCCTCATGGGGTGGGGGGAAAGAGGGGCTGAGTGAGTTGCCAGCTGAGTTTATACCATGACACCACCTCAGCATCCTTTGATCCTGGTGGCCAGTGCTTCCATGACTCCTTTCCCCTTCTCTGTTTCAGCAAAGAGACAAGTTGGTAGGATCCCACACAATATTGCAGACAGAGTAATAAAGGCTCATATTCAAGCTTGGAGAAATCTCTGATGAATGCCATAAATGCCAGCTAAAAAAATATAAGAAGTGAATGTTTTCAATATTTTAAGAGAAAAAAAAGTCAAAGCAGTTAAATGTGCGAACTGTTGGCAGTACTGGTAGTTTCTAGTTGGTGAGGACTGTGGTTTCCACTTTTCTCAACCCCTAAATTATCAGGCTAGCCCAGAAATACACGGCCTTGGGGGTGGGGTGGGGGGGTGGGAAACATCAGGAGATGGGCAAAGGTTGAAAAGAGGCTCTCACCCCAATGTGGTTGTCCAGCTCTTTTATTCCATGGTCTGAGAGGGAAGAGCGGGGAAAGAGAGAGCAAACATGAAATGTCAGGGGTTTATCGAGGCTCTGGACAGGGAGGGTTTCTTGGCTCTCTGCCAACCCCGTTGGGGCATGAAGGAGGGGTCCAGGCTTATCTTGATCAAAGTCACAGGGATCCCAGGGAATGGAATGTAACAGTGGACCACACAGGTGGTGCAGGATGCAGCATGGTTTTCTGTTCGTGGTTTATTTTGTGCTAGGGCATGCACTGCTTGTGATTATCCCAAAATCAGATTTTACTTATGTTTAAAGTTTTTGTGGGAATGACCCTCCATCGCTAGGCAAAAATTGCCCATGAGCTCAGCCATAATGTGCTGGGATAGAAGTTTCAACCATCTGTTCCTCACCTAACAAGACTTCATTAGTCTCTCATGTGGATCTTGAGAAACGAGTTTTATTACATTTCTTCCCTTTAATACTGCTGTAATTTTAGTGAATACCACTGGAACTAAGAATTGCTGGACAGAAGTAATTATCATCTGTCAGGAGAATATGATTTTAAAAAGGAAAGGAAAAAAGGATACAATGATCATGTCAGTGTTTTTCACATATGTCCACAGGTTCTGATCATTTTGTGTTTAAAAACTTTAACTGAATATTGAGTCTTACAGGAAATTCTCAAGTGTTTTCTTTTCCATACAAAAATTCCATTATCACAAATTATTTTTACAGATGACTGAATATTTCCTGTGAAAATGACATTAAATTTAGTTTTTAAAGGCCGTCTATTCCATCTCATTCATATCCTATCATATCTTGATCAAGTCTTTAATGTATACAGCTATGTTGAGAATTCTATCATACATATTCATAGATCAGTTATTACATGTTGCAGTGTGGGTTGATTTCGTCAGTTGATTTTATCAATGTAGTTAACCTTATGCTCCCCCATTTGTCCCCTTACAGTTGGTTTGATCCAAGTTGTTTACCCCAAAAGTTCCCACCACTTGGCTCCCCAGCTATCTGTCAATCTTCTCACCTCTCCCTGTTTTCTCCTTAATTGGTTCCATCAGTCTGAGTGTGTTTATACCCTTTTGGCTGTCAATCCTGTAACCACCCCCAGTTTCTTCCAGAAAGTTCTGTAGCAATCACTCCAGTTTAGCTTTTCTATTTGTCCCCTGACCTTGTACCTACCCCTGCTACATTATCCTAGGTTGTTGTGTCCCTCTCTGGTTCATCCCCATTGGGCAAGACAGGTTTGCACCCCTGTCCGCCCACCCCCTATTTAAGTTGCTGTAATCATTGATTTCTTCGGTATTTGTCGAAGTACCCAAAGGTACCCAAAGGGCACCTTTCTTGCCCCACCTGGGGAAATAAAGGACTCTTTGGGCTGGCGTACAAGTGTCCTTCTCTCATCCCTTCCCCTCCTCTCAGTTACCCAAACTGTGCACCCACGAGCAGCGCTCAGCACCATCAGGGCAGGCGATTCTCCCCTGAGGTGCCACTCACAGGGCGGCCCCGCAGCCTCACACAGGCAGTGCCAGCCGGGCCCTTCCGCCCACCCGGGGCCGTGGCAGGTACCGCCGCAATTACAGATACAGTAACTGCTGCTTTACATGCTACACAAGCTTTTTATAAAATATTAATTAGCTATTATTCCTATTGCAGGTGGAAACACTAGAAAGATGGCTCCCTCCTGCAATATAATAAACTCATTTTCAAGTTACTTTATTGCACTGTGAAACAGAGATATGTGCACTGAAACCTAGCACAGTCTCAAGCTACATGATGTTATTCTGAATTTCTATTGCCTCAAAGTTAAGATTTTGACAACTCTAAAGTTGTTAAAATTCTAATAACAGTGAGATTTTATTCTTAAGTGTGTCTAGACTTTGAGATGGGTAGATGAGAACAGATTCCTCACGCTGTATCTAGATTTTCCAGGCAAGAGGCCATGGTCATGCACATTTATTTTTCTTCCTATAGTAATAAGACCATGCATTCATGGTCTTCTTCTGACATGTAACTAAGATATTTACAGTGCTCATCCCCTTTGTGTCATGTTCACTTAAAAACCTCACACTGATTAAAAAAAGACCCATGGGATTGCCCCATGCTAAAGGACTTCTTCCACATGGAGTACAGTGGCTTATAAAATGTGGGAATAGAAGACAAATCTCACTCTGAAAGAGCCTGGAAAATGAACTGGTAAAAAAGGAAAGAAGTGTTTATATCCCTTTTTCTTGGTCAATACTTGAAAGAGGTTGGGAGTGTTGGGAGGTTGAAGACTTTTGGAAGGAACATTGGGGCTGTCGAGTACTTAGGGTTTTGATGGGAAGTAATTTAATGTGTGAAAAAAATATATGTTGACCTAACTGTTTTCAGCTGCACATAGACATCCAGGGCCTTACATTGGACAGCATTGATTCCACTGCAAAGAACCCCTAAAGTGTGTCCACAGCAACTGTATCTGGTTTCCAGGACCAGCAACACCATGCTGTGACACCCTTCTCTCAGTCTGCAGTACTTCAAAATGTATGAAAGACTTGTGGTACTCTCCTCGTGAAGATTGATTACATAATTTTAATTTTTTTCTGGAACAATAAGATAGGAGACCAACAATCTGATGATTTGTCTGAGGTGTCATGCCCTATGGGCTGGATTCATGTACAACATCAGCTACAGAAGTGTCTCTGAAGGCAACTGTAGATATCTTAGAAAAAAGTGATTACATATTTCAGAACTGTCAAGCAGCTTAAATATTAAAATGGATGTTGTTATCTGAAATAATAACTCCATTGAATAGATAACTCTTGTAGTGGACTTCAGTGAAGTGTGGATATTTATAATTACCTAATCTGTCTCTGGAGCTGCCAGTTTAAGGAGTGTCTAAACACAGACACGGGGCCTAGTATAGAAAGGAGACAATTTTTATTCTGCTCAGGGTTCAAGGTGGAGGTTTTCACAAATCAAGCACACTGATTGTCAAAATTCTACACTTGCATGCATTTCAGCAAACCAAAAAATCACATTTCAAGGACAAGTTACCTGGCTTGCATATGAATTAATATTCTACTTTCTGTTGGTTAACGATTCTCTCTTCTCACACTGATTAGTCTGCATGATCAATCTTCCTCTTTTGAGTCAGGGGTTTATTGGGTCAGAAGTGTTGATCTCCCACTTGCAGGCTCGAGATGCTGTGAACTAGCTTAGATCCCTTGCATCACACAGGGTGTGACAGCCAGGTGACAAGGGGCACAGCAGGAGCTGACACTCAGCAGGAAACCTCAGACTGCTCAATAAAACCCAGGTGGTCCCTTGTTTCAGGACCCTTTCTTTGAAGCTGTGCGGTCTGTTTCACTGAAAGGCAAGACCCTGTTTCACATTCTCAATCTTTGTAACTCACTGGGGGAATTTTTAACTATTTCTTACGTTTGAGATGTCAGCATAGCTGGAAACAACTCAATCACAGAAAAAAATATCAGTTATGTGGAAAATACAGAAATAAATTCTCTCTTCTTCTACAATCACAAACAAATACATGAACTGCTGTACACAGTAACAGTGCAGAATTTAGGCAGCCCAAAATGAAACATTTCAGCATTAGAAAGATAAGTCTCAACAAATAAAAAATAACTTTTTATTATTAATGTATATTTTATAAATTCCCTGGGAAGAATTTGAGCAAAGCAGAAACAACTATAGGAAATCCTGGCTATAATCCAAATGCACAGAAGAAAGTAAATATGTCATTATACAGGTTATAGGTATGAAAAAAATTCTTTTTTCTTGTTTTTAATTGTAGGTCTGATAGCCAAAATTAAATAAATGTTTAATTGTGCAAAAGTTCTGAAAGTAATCTCACAAGTTACATACAAGCAATCTCTTGAGTTATGATTGATCTCTTGTCACTAGTATTTATGAAGAATCAAAAGCTAAAGAAGTAGCTGGAAAATTGTAGATACATTTGGGATTTTTTAAGAGTTTCTGTGTATTCAGGGTTTCCAGAATCCAGAAAAACATCATAATGGAATTACTGAAGCAGCTATTGCTGTTTTCAGTCTTTGCATTCTTGATCTTTGGTGTAGTCCTTGGTATAAATTGCTGTAATCCAGCTGACTTTGTCACAGCAACAGAGATCATAATCAGTCAGTTACTTTATACTAGGTTTAAATATAACTATCTGGAAAAGTTATGACCTTCCCTCAGGGAGGATAATCTACAATTTCTTTGTTAATGTGGAAGCAGACTTCAAGATTAGTAAACAGGTAAACATGTGGAACTTAAGTTTTTTATCTTTAGCACGGAGGATTTTAGGAAGACATTTTTACTTATATGACGTTAATTTGCCTGGATTTCTTTTAGAAGTTTTGGTCCTATTCATTCTACTACTAATTCAGGAAATTTCATTTAGAAGTTTGAGGGCTATTCAATTTTCTGTCAGTTCAGTGGGTAGATTGTGCCTGACATATAGAAGCTGCCTTAACAAAGGGAAGATTTTGTAGGGTGTTTTTACAGTTCAGATTTTCTATTACTGTGGTCTACTTAATCAGCTGTATTGATCTAGTGCTTTGTTAGAATAGCTGCAGTGCATTAGGGGCTCCAACGTGGTCCTAAAGTGTATTCAAATTTAAGGCAATATACATCACCCATCTACTTCTAATGGTAAAGGAATAATTCATCAAAATTCTACAAAGGCTTGAAGATGTAGCATCAAAAAAGGCTTTTCTGAAAATATATTCTCAGAACATCATGTAAATCTTGGACAACATGAGAAATACTTCCCAAATGTGTGCCAAATGAACCTGTCAAATTACACACTACCTATTTGAAAGTTAAATGAGACACTTTTCTCACAGGGAGTATGTTCCTTGATTATCCCTACAAACACAGCTCACTTCTGTTGACAAAGAGTCTGTTAATAGGTTTTCTCACTGTCATCAAGCAGCAGAATTTGAAGTGTGTAAGAGTTAACAAAACTGTGTATATTATGAACCAAAGACATGTACAAAATAGGGGAAGAAAACCCTGAATAATGTGGTGAAGCAATTCAAGGAGAACTCAGAAATTTGCCTAGCATATATTTCCTTCATAATCATATTGCTCATCCATTTCTTCCTTTCCTGAGCTCTTTGAATTACATCATTGCTTAATCAGTCATAATAAAACTGGGGTGGGGGGAAGGCCAAGCAACCATGGGAGCCATTTTATAAAGACTTTTAATAAAGTTTTATTCAAAGTTTTGGTGTGTTTTGGTTTTTTTTTTTTTTTTTTTTTATAAAAAATGAAATTAAAATCAATTCTACTTTTAAGTTTATGATATCAAGTTTTCTTGTGACTACACAAAGTACAGTCTTAAGTCTTCCTGTAGTAATTTTCTATTTTAAAAAGCTGAAGTTCCCTTCTCTGTTGGAAACATGGTAAGTATTGCTGCCTTTTTGAAGTGCATTTGTTGTATTTATATTTTTATGAAGAAATCTTTTGTCTGTCTCAGTCAGAGACTAAATGGCTGGTGAAAAGCAGAATAGCATATATTCTAACTTTTGCTTCTTACAAAATCTGGATTTTGGATTTGATTACAGGTATGAATATAATTTCTCTATTAAAATAGAATGCAATGACTGTTGTCCCTTCCCCAATATATTGATTCTTTTTTGCTGTCTTTGAGAAAACAGCAACAGCAAGAAATAATGCTTAGCCAGCTCACGAGTCCTGCAATTTTAATACATGTCTCGCAGTTAGAATCACTGAATTGTAGCAGTGTTAAGATTTAAAAAACCTCTAAGATCATAGAGTCCAACCAATAAACCACCACCACTGTGTTCACCACCAAACCATGTTCCCAAGTTACACACCTACACACCCTTTGAACACTTTCAGGAATGGTGATTCCATCATTACCCTGAGCAACCTTGCAATCCTTTTGATGAACAAATACTCATATAATTGAGAAGCATAGAACAGCCTGAGTGGGAAGGGACCCACCAGGATGACCAAGTCCAACCCCCAGCCCTGCACAAACATTCCAACAATCCCACCCTGTGCATCCCTGAGAGTGGTGTCTAAAGGCTCCCAGAGCTCTGGCAGCCTCAGAGCTGTGCCCATTCCCTGGGGAGCCTGGGCAGTACTCAAACATTTTCTTGGGGGAAAAACTTTATCCTAATATCTTTCCTCCCTCTTTGATTGAGAGATATTCAAATTGTACTTGATCAGTAATTTGCAAGACAGCTCATGAGCCCATTATAATATGTTAGAATACCCTTTCCCTGTTCCAGTAGTTCCAGTAGATGAGAAAATTGTGGTTATTCTCTGCCCTTTGAGGAGGTGTTTCCCATGCTCAATATGGACCTGTGGATCCTTTCCAGCTGACTTGTTGAACCTCTGCCTCCTTTTTCTCCACAGTGGAGTTAATGTCTTTTGTGCAAATATTATTTCAGATCTGTCCTTTCCTACCTCCTCAAATATCATCCAGTGAATCAATTTATCTCTTTATTTTGTCTTTCTATCTCTTTCTGATTTTATCCATATCTGATTTCTATTTACACTGGCAAGGCTCTTTGGATCCAAAACTAAAGAACAGTTCTTGTACGTTTTATCTTGTGCCTCAGCTGTTGGTCCTTAACACTATTCCTTTTCCTCCACTCCCAATTAGGGTGCAAAAATATGCCTCCATCTAATGTTTAGTCATTTTGATATCCCTGTTATCTGATGTGCTCAATTTAGTGTGCCTTTCCTATATAAAACCAATACATAATAAAGAGAAGGGTGTTAATAAAACCCATAACCAGCAAAACCAATATAAAATATCTCCTCATTCACTTAGTAATTTCCTTCTTAATATTCCAAGGAATATAAAGAAAAATAGATAGGAACTGAATGCATTAAGATTCTGATCATGCGTGCTAATCTATTTTTTTAATACTAGGTAATTCCCAGATGGTTCTCATAATTACCTCTTATCATTTAGTAGTAGCAGAGGAGAAAGCCTTGCAAATTTCCTTGTATTCACATGGAATTGGAACAAGGTCATTGGCTAGACCCAAGGACAAGAGCTGATAGTAAAACCTTTTTTCATTCCACTTTTCTATACCAAGAAAAAGTAATATTTACATTTTGGTCTTTGTGAGCAATAAGTGAAAACTAAGATATTCTATTATTTCTGGCCTTTAGCAGGATATTTAAAAACCTAAGGGGGTTGCTTTTATCCTTTTCATTTTTCCCAAAGTCTGAGTGCAGTGTTTTCATAATCTAAATATCAGAGGTAATTCTCTGTGTTGTTTGAGACTTGAACTCTAAAAAGTAGGCCAAGTATTCAGAAACTGAAATACACCAACACAGAAAATAAAACTAGATAATAAACCTTATCATTTTAGAATGCACAAAGTGTAATCACAGTTGCTGTGATTGTTAAAAAAAATAAAAAGAAATGTATAGCACTTAAGGGTTATAATCCTGACATAGTTTATGCAAGACATTGTGCCTTATTCCTGTAAAGAACTGACCACTAAAATTCTAAACCCGTAAATTTAAGAATAATATTTTTTCATCATTGTGTACAGTTTTTACACAGTGCTTTAAACAAAGGAGTTATGCAGTTCATTAATTCCTGCAAATGATCATTCACATGGCTCATTATAATAGAGTGGAGGATGTATGGTCTTTTCTGTATTTGGAGATGTACAAGAATCAGCCTCATCAGGACTAATGGCAATTATGATGGTATATATTCTCCACTCCCTGTTTTAACCTGGATGACTCTAACAGCCCATTAATATTAATACATTAAATGCAAGAGCTGTGCAGATTAATGGAGATAGTTAATATGGAAAAACCGGGTCTGCCTTTTGACCTTAAAACAATACTTTGCTTTAATGTACTTAGTAATTTAAATACTTTATATGGTCAGAATTTTATGTAAAACATTAGGTTAAATTCTTATTCATTCTTTCTTGAAATCAGTGACATTCTATACATCTTTGGCGAAAAAGGTGTTTTGATACCAGGAGAGGGAAGTGGTATGGACAGTTCAGAAAGATTCCAGAGAACCTGAAGGAGGAAAAATAAGAGTCAAAAGTGAGATTGAGCTGACAGGTGTACTCTAATATATGTGTCATGTGGCACAAAGAAACTTGGACAGGTCTGTGGAATCAACAGCAGAGAGCAGACCTTGATTTCAAAATTATCTGGGACATGAGGGGAACAAAAATATAATGAAAGGCCAAGCAAGAGAAAAGGGAAAATATTTCCTTAAATTGTGAGATAGATAAATGAGAAGATCCTTAGATGAGTATCATTCTTTTTCTGCCCTCTGCAGTGTGGTAGTTGATCAGCCCAAATATTTTTTTCTCAGAATACCTATCTCATTTCCATCAGGACCTGCTCCTTAGCTCTTCCTACTTGTGGCGCTATTAACGCTAGTTGGACCACACTTGATCAGGTCCAGGTGTTGCATGACAACTGAGCAGCCTTGTCTAGTGAAGGGTGTCCTCCCATGGCAGGGAGGTTGGAACTAGGTGGTCTTTCATGTCCCTTCTAGCCCAAACCATTCATTAATTCTATGGTTGTTTCTTGAGCTTTTTGCTTGCATATTATTCAGTAATATTTAATGGGAATATATGTGACATTGATCATGCTGTCTAGTAGATTTTAGCCTTATAAAGTGAAGAGACTTTAATGCCACAATGCAAGGCATGAAGATATAGAAGGAAAAGAGCAGCACATACCAAAGTAGAAACTACAGTTGCAGAACTGAGGGCAGAGGGATCCCTTGGCATGGCAGTGATGAAGGCACCTAGGCCCTGCTCACCAGCATTGCAAATCCTGGTCTGTGTCACATGTGAGATATGTGTCAGATGTGAGAGTTTTGTCACCTGCTGGATGGCACCCTAACGACCTTGCTTCCTATAACATGATATCCCCCTCTGAGTTCTGCAGCAAGAAAAGAGGTCCTTCCTGGCTCCAAACAGCCAGCTGTATCTGGTATATTTTGGAAAATAATCTTTGCTCAGTCTACACATCAATACTAAGATCTCACCTGGACAGTTTTTTACTCTAACATTATGGCATTAGGGCATCAATAGCATACAATATTGACTACTTGGATATATTAGCATATTTAATATTTTCCTGAGCATCCTTTCTGAAGGTGATGCTCAGATTACACATCCACTTGGAGTCTAAAGGTTCCAGTGATTCCCAGGTTTCACAACATATGAGCATTCATATGCAATGTGAAACACCTTTCCCAATGTGATGCTGGCAAGTTTGTAATGGTTCTTAGGACTATTTGAGAAATCAAAAGACATTAAATGCAGTGTACCCTCTTCCTAACCATTCTCATCAAATTCCTACTTCCCTTTTTCTTGTTCCCATTTTTCTTTTTATATAAAATAAAACATTTAAAATTAATGCATTACAGATTTAATTTACATGGAAATGGGTGGTATAGAGCAGGGAGAGTCATCTTTGTTCTCGTGCATCCTATAGTGCTCCATCCTGAGTAGGGACACCAAAGAAAATATAACCACCATCAGTTTTGTCTGTTATTTCTTTTCAGTGTCCTTAAAAGCTCATGCAAGTTCCTGAATTATATTCCTGAACTAGCTCTTTTGCCACTGTTTCACCACTGCTCTCCTCAGAGAGTCTTACAATGAATGTAGGAATACCTCTTCCTTGCAGGATTTATTTTCTTCTTCTTCTTCCAGGGACCCATAAGGATCAATGGGAATTAGTGTAGTATGGTGCTGAGTCCCTGCATGGACTTGTCCTCCAAATTCCATCTTTCTTCTGACTCACTATGAAATATTACCTTCCGAGCTGTTGCAATTCTTGAGAATACTACTTTATCCTCTGTCTTCCCTAATTTGCCAACATAGCTCTAAATATTTAAATCTAAAGGCAATTTAATTAATTTTCTTACTGATGTCTTTATAAACCAAACTTGGGAAAGGACCCTTTCAAATATTTTGCCTTTCAATGCTTTTTTAATTACAAGGTCAGGCCAATGTTCATGATATGTCTTGAAATTCTCATCTCAACATGTTAATAAGACCCTGACATCTTCCTCTACAGTGCTATCTGTTGCCTCTAATATACAATTCTCCTTGCTCTAAACCAAGCTTTCCCAATGAGGTCCAATAAAGGTTTCATTCTTTTCTGTTCCACAAATGTAAATTTAGGTCAGTTGTAAATATAAATTATGTTCTTGCTTTCCTCTCTCCTGTTTGCATGTGCTTTGTTTACTTTAGAAATCCCATTTCCCCTATTACCTTAATGTGGCATGATGGTTTTGTTTCTATGTACAGCCTTCTTTTTTTAAGCACAATTTTACTTCCTGCTTTACTAAAAGTCTTGTGTAAATGATTAACTTTTGCCAGATTACATGCACCTGCCAGTAGTTAGCAGCACAAGATAACTCCATTACATCTAATTTGCACTTCTTCTTTGGTGAGATTTTGGTGAGGGAACTATTTCCAGAGAGGCTGCAACCACATGCAGCAACCTAAGTATGCAGGGCGTGACTCACCTCTTACTGATGCCACTGGAAGCTCTTCTTCCCTGTGACATGTGTTCCCTCCTAGTGCTGAGTTTTGCCTTTCGCCCAGTCATTTCTTCTGTATTTCCATCATAGCACCATCAAATGGCTTGGGTTGGAAAGGACCTTAAAATCCATCTTGTTCCACCCCCTGCCATGGGCAGGAGCACCTTTCACTATCCCAGGTTGCTCCAAGCCCTGTCCAACCTGGCCTTGGACACTTCCAGGAGTGGGACAGCCATAGCTGCTCTGGGAAACCTGTGCCAGGGCCTCATACTGTCTGAGTAAAGAATTTCTTCCTAGCATCTAACCTTCCTCTCCACTAAGGGAACTTCACAGAAGAAGGAAATGGTGATGTAGATCATGGCCACCACTCACCATTTAAGGCCTTGATATTCCATCTCCCATTCATGATCCTGCTGATTCATTCAACTGGAGAGATGCAGAAGGCAGCAGAAGGTCATGTGTGGGCAGGAACAACCTGAAGGGATAATTCATGATTAGGACCTATAGGTGATCTTTCAGGCTGCATTTTACAACAGGGTTCAGGTTTTTTTTTTTTTTTTTTTTAATAAATAAATCAACCAATGCCCAGTGCTATAAACTAATGCAAAACATCACTTATTAAATGATGCAGGCGGTGGGGAAGACAAGCACCAACCAATATGATTGATAAGCAAGCTCCAAGTTTATTCAAAGATACCTTAGCTTATATAGGGTATTCTACAAGCATAGTCAGCAGTAAGCTCTGATAGGTTAATTTACAAAGGTTTTTGTTTTACTTCTCCTACATGTGGTTACAGCGGTAGCTAAGTTTCTCCTAAGCCAAGTTTCTCATCTCTAAATCATGTTTTCTAAGGACAGAGCATATCTTCAAGGCTATGCCTATCCTTATTATCTCATTCCTAGACCTTGTACAGCTATGCAGTTTCCCAGGCCTCGAAACAGAGACTGTTTCCCAAGCTCTGTTTCCCAGGTCAGACAAAGCCTGATTCTGGGTTCTTAAAGAGAGGTTTTTTGGAACAGGTATTCCATAGAATCATTCCCCAAAGATTAAAAGGACAATCATACTAAGATTGAGGATCATGTTGGCATGCATTATTTCTTGTGTGTTTTCACTCACAGATTTCAGATAGTGTTTACCCTACTATGAGAAATATCAAATTTCAAGGACAGACATAGCATCATTTCCCTATTTTAATCAGAATTAAGTTTCATTGAGATTTTTCCTTTCCTCAACATGAAAATACATATTTACCCATATGGCAAAAAAATGCAAAACCAAATCCAAACCCAAACCTTAAACCAGAGCAACAACAACAATACACAAACAAAACCCATCACACCCTCAAAAACCAAACCAAACCAAGAACATAAAAGAACCAAAATCAAACCAAAAGAAATGAAAACCAAATGAAAACCAAAACAAAAATCAAACAAAACCAAAATAAAAAACTGAACCAAAACAAACAAACAAACAAACAAACACCAACACAAAACAACCTTAGAAAAACCTACTAACAGCTGAAGACGATTGCATATCTTCCAGGTACTGACCACAGCAAACTGAGCAAAGAAAATTAAAGACATTTGAATTGAGGGTAGTAACTGAATGGTTTCTCTACCCCCCACATTACTCTTTAAAATGAACTGGAAATGTGATTGTAATGGATATATTCTCACTTCAATGAGCCAGGTAACAATATCAAACTAGGACTGCCTAATGCAAGTAGTCCCTGGATCTTACAAACGTGGTAAGTTGTTGAAATAATTTAATCTTCTGAAAAGCTCTGATTTGCTGACTGGCAACCTGGAGAGCTCCCGGAAGAGCTTCCTGTACCCTGCTGATCTGAATTTACATGTTTTAATCTGTAGCTCAGGATCCCATTCCAAGGCCTGGGAATGGTCTACTGTTACAGTATCTCAGAATAGTGTTGTCTGTCAGAGATATGTGACAACTGCATCAGTGGGCAATACTAAATGGTACAGAACCTGAAAGAAGATGAATTTCAGAGATTATGACTAATAAATAAAAAAAACTTAACCTAATATTAATTAGAAAACTCCCTAGTGGCTGCTAAAACCAAAAATTACAAAAACACCCATTGTTTCTTAACAGAGTTCACATATATAAGTAAATCCAAAAAAACCCATGAGAGATTTAACATAAAGAATAGATCCTAAATAAATCACTATCCCTTTTGGTCTGCTACCAGCATCTATTCCACTCTGTCATAACGGTGAAATTTCAGGAGGAGAACTGTCCATTTATGTGTGCTTTCACAGAAACTCTTAAATAACTTCTGGGATCTCTTGTACCACTGGACTGGAAATTACATTAAAAGTGGCATGCATTAGCAAAAACACAGCGATGTTTTTCACACAGGTGTTCTAGCTGAACATAAAAACCAGAGACTGAAAGTCCCCCATGTAAGAACATAAAGGCATTCATGCATTTCTCAGATCTGACTCTCCAACACTAACATGAAAGATTTCTCTTAATTTTTGTGGAGAAGGAGATGCAGGGTCATATAGATTATATTTACAGGATTTAGTCTCAAGATCATAGACCTTTTTATGCAATCTGGTGATCACCAGGTGCCTATCACTGTGTTCACACACCAGGTTTTCTGAGGAATTCTAATTCTGTTTTATGGAGACCAGCTATATTAATAATTCTTGTTGGGGTTTCTTTTGTCAAAATGGATCCTGGAGAATAATGAGAATCAGTGTCACATAACTGCCACAGGTCTGAGAATAAAATTGTGCTTAAATAAAGCCATTAAACTAATGGCCTTATTTTAATAGTTTAATGTGACCATTAAATAATTTCAATGGCTATGCTGCTGGTTTTTTTTTTTTAAATTCTGAATGCAGGCCAAATGAATTGTATTTTAATGTAATTCAGCTGAAAAGATTATCTCGATATCATTTTCCCAAAAGTACAAGAATATTTAAGCTCTATCCCTTTTAGAATTTTAGACAGAAATACTGTTAATATGAGGAAGGTGATGAATCACAACAGTCACCCATATTGTTCCACATTTGCCATAAGGAACTGTGAGTTAAAAATAAAGACAGATGGATAATGAACACAGATGGCAAACGAATTGTTTTCTGTGAAAACTTGTAATTTAAGAGAAAAAGGCTTTTGATTCTTCACATCTTTCTCCCTACTGTCCATATAATTGTTCCAATGTAGTTTAATGTATAAACTGTTATTATTTTTAAGCAATTGTAATTTTAAAATATTGGCTCAGTTTTCAGTTACATTTGTAATTTTCTTTATAAATTTAAAAATGTTAGCCCTCTTCTCTAGATTTTCATCATATTGAGGCAGCTACATTCTTAAAGACCCACTCTTCAGTCACTGAAGTGGTCCTTCATCTTCTTTTCCTTTTTCCCATCAGCTGAAGAGGCTAAGGATTATTTTATAGCTTTTCCTGATTTCTGCTTAGCAGCATTATCAGCCAGGTATATCTGAGTAGTTATAGATGTGGGTAGTTGTTTGCTTTATGGAATCTCTTTTGATTAATGTGTCTTTATTGTGCTTAAAAATATGTGTATCTTATAATCTGCAAACAAAAAATCCTGGATGGCCATCTGCATTTGGTTTCCATCAGCGTTCTCAGCCATTAGATTTTCCATGACGTAGTCACTGTGTGTGCTTTTATGGAGAGGTACAGAAAGTCCATACCTTGTGTGAGTGGAGGGCAAATCCTCAGGCATGAAACCTCTTTTGTGTTTCAGCTAATCTGGAATGAAATACCTTTATACAGGGCTGACTGCTGAATACACACCGGTGACTAAATGGAATTTTAAAATAAGGCAGAGAAGGTGAAGGCAAACAGAGCTTTTAATTGCACATTTCCACACAGCCTTGTGAAAGGTTGTTTCATGCATCAATAAAGGCATGTGGAAAAGAGCATTTAGTTATGGCAGAAGCGATGCCTCACATACCTGCCAGCACAGGGATCACAACATCTGCTGTGCAGTAGCATTGCACTGTGAACTCAAAGCTCCATCTGCAAGCAAATGCAAAAAGTTTGCTGACTCTCTCTCCTGCACCTTAGGGCTCAAGGTCTATTTTTGCTCCCAGGCATGGAGTTAGAGGAATACAGTGAGTCCCAGTGGTAGTAAATGACTTTTCTTTAAGTATTGTTTTCATTGCACCTTACTGACTTGAATAATAATTAAGAAAAAACCTCAAAACATGCAATTTCTTCTATCCCAGCCCCATAAAAACATCACAAGTTCACAAAGACAACAAAAAAGGGCCAGGAATTACTTTTTTTTATTGGGAGTTAGGGAAATGTTAATAGTGCAGGTTTTGTTTTGTTGTTTTGATAGTTTGTTAATTTATAGATCAGGGAAAAGAAGAAAATGCACAAATAAACACAATTAAATCTGGCAAAGGTTATTAAAAATTTACACCCTATGACAAGGCTTTTAATACTGTAGCCATCTGTGCTTGTCAGCCGAAGAGTTTAGGTAGACTTCAGCACTTTTAAGAAATAGGGCTACTTTTATGTGTTTTAGAAAACATAACAATTCGCCATCTTCACTGCCCCCCTCCACCCCCCCAATTAACAACAACCAAAAAAAGCCAAGTGCAGACATAATTAATTCAGGACTAACATAACTGAAATAACTAATGTAGTCTTCAGATGAGGTACATGTCAAGAGCATTATGATAATAAAGACTTATAAGCTCTGGAAAGGTTGAAGATATTTTCTTAAGATAATTTGAATAAATATTCTATTATCTCTGATCTTCATTAATTCACTTAATGACTATATTGAGACGTGGAAACTCTGACCAAAAAACTGATTAATAGTTATACATGCAGTCTCTTTTGACATTGTGGGACATATTTATTAATAACAGCTAACACTGCCATAGAAGAGGTATAAAGTAATTTTTCTGGTGCATTTGGGTTAGATTCTGTAGTGTTTATCTATTTTGCTTGCCTGGATTTTCAAAAAAATGTCCTAAAGGTATGGATTGCTTGGGTTTCCAGAAGTCAATCCTACTAAAACCCTAGAAGAAAGAGCATGTTTTTGGCAATGGGTTGAAGCATTCTTTAAGCATTTAACTATTTTCTGCATGTCCTCCCGGTGCCAAGGTTGCCCAGTATATAACTGACACTTAGAGCCATACTTAAAGTCCTAATTACAATTATATTTATAGAAGGGAAGAGAATAGGCAAGTGAGTGCCTTGCTATCCAGCAGATATACAAAACCTTTGTTTCTGAGCAGTAGCTTCACTGTAATCCTTCTCCTCTCAGACAGCTCTTCTATCTCCCTGCATCCCAACACAGCACAACACCCACCACTTTATTTGCCACAGCTCCTGTTTACTGTGAAACATGAAGGCTTCCTTTTTATCTGAGCTTGCTGCTCTTTTTCATACATGCTTGGCCCTTGAAGTGTTCTCTCTTTTAATTTTGCATTTCGTGAAACATTCCCAGCAACACCATCTCAGTGTGGAGTTTTGATTCGAGTTGGGTCAGCTCTTTGGATTTGCAGTGCACCTAATAATACCTCAAAAAGGCAACAGCAAGCCACTAAAGGGCTGCTGGTTTAGAGCTAAATGCATGAGTAGATACCAGGAACTTACATACTTCCATAGGGATTTAACATTAAGGTCCCCCAGGAACACATAGCAGCTGCAGCCAACATTTAAAATCCTCACTACTGGATATTCACAGGGCCATTTTCTTGTCCCTGGCAACACTGAGCAAATAAACCCTGGATCTTACTCAAGCCTCATCAGGCAGGAGTCACTGGACCATGAATTCCTGATTTCTACAGGATCCTGGTGCCACCAACATAACCAGACCATACCCACACCATGCATGAGGAGTGGGATCCTCCCTTCTTCGCCTTTGCTTACAATTTACCCCACAGTCAAAGTTCTTACATGATGTTTATAAGTCCAAAAGACAGCCCTGACTTAAAACCCAGGGAATCTGAGCCAATGTTTTCTGCTCTTTTGTGGAGAGTGGGCTGAAACGAGCAGTGTTTTTCTCAATTTGTAGCTGAAATTTGGGAGTCAGAGAATTTTGATTGTTTAGATGGGTGAATTTTAATGCATCTGCTTAAAAACCTACATGTCTGTTGTCTTCACACAGAAAGTCCTTTACAGTGAGGGTGGTGAAACACTGGCACAGATTGCCCATGAGAAACTGGGGCTGCCCCATTCCTGGAATTATTCAGGGTTAGTTTGGATGGGGCTCTGAGCAACTTCATCTAGCAGCTGTCCTAGCTCACAGCAGGAAGTTCGACTAGATGACCCTAAAGGTTCAACCCAAACTATTCTGCTAATTTTTTGGTCTTTTATACATATTCTTCTCCTGAAAACAGCAGAACATCCCTCTTCTACTTCATGATCAGAAGAGGACGAAGCTGCCTCCACTTTTCTTCCCACCATCTCAGGAAAACAGCAGTATTGTGTTCATCTTACTTCCCAATGTCTCCACAGCACTCACTGTTAACAATTTAGAATAAACGCTGTAACTACCACCTAAAACCCAGTGGCCAGCAACTCCCTGCAGTGATTTCATTTTGTTGTTAGGTTTGCCTTTTGCCAAACTTATCTGCCCTTCTGTAACTCAATTATTGAAGATGCTGCTTTTGTTGTCTTGATATGTTAGCAGAGATAGTAAATAAATAAATAAATTATTAGTTAAAAGTGGAAATAGATTGATGGAAAGGAGTAAAAAATTGACAAATCAAGATGCATAGAGTAGAAGCTCATCAGAAATTAACAGTGTAAATCTAGATTAGGAAAGCATCTTGGAAAATTAACAAAATTTAAAACCATAAATGTTGCAAGATTGATACCCCACAGCTGCTGTTGGACACCTCTTGAGACTTGTTGCATGTGTTCTATATAAAAAGCACAGAGTTTTATATTTTTTGTTATCCACTTGTAGGATGGATGATCCTGGAAGCTTGCTCCACCTTTTCGTTATCCTAAGAGGTTTGTTTTCCTTTGCCACGCACTAGTGTGGTCCCTGTTGCACAGGGTTCAATTTGTTTTCCCTTTGGAAAAGAAAACCTATGACCACATTCCAGGGTGGTGTTGCCAAACAAGCATCAAGTGAAGATGTTAAAATTTATACTGAAAAAGCATTTCCATTGTGCACTGAGCCACAAGTCTATAATCACACTCAGCGGACCAGATGTCAGATGTGAGCATGGGAGGGACTACATTGTATTGAATTTGGTTTTTGTCTTCCATCAGACTAAGAAACAAAGTTTGGGAGCAGAGAAGAAAGGGAAGAAAGCTTTTCAGTCACTAGCAGCAGCCTGAAAATTTATGCAGCTTTCTTTGAGCACCATGTTTTGGGGTTCAGTAAGGTTTACAGGGACTTAGATACTTAAGTCAGGATGGTGAAACAAAACAGACAGCAAAACCCACTGCAAGTTAGGAGGGATAATATGTTCCTGCAACTGCTGCTGATCCAAGAATCTATCCAGGCACATCCTACATAGATTTTGATTGTGGAATGTCTAGAGGAAAAAGCAGCAACACGACTATGGCATATGTTAACTGCTCTTACACTATACAAGAAGAACAATTTTTTCTGCCCTGAAAGTACGTTTTCATCTAACAGGGAATAAATACTAATTGTATGGTGCCTGCTAGAAAGAACAGTTCCAATCCTCTAAATTAATTTAATTCTCTTGAGATTTACAGAGCATTAGAGGATTTTATTGCTATTGATTTCTTTTTCAACCTGACTTAAAGCAGCACCTATAATTTTGATGTATGATTGTGCTGATGTGACCCTGTTAAGTACCTCCTTTTGTAGGGATGTACAGATAGACAAGATGAGAGTGTTGGGGTTGGTCAGCCTGGAGAAGAGAAGGCTCCAGGGAGACCTTAGACCCCATTCCAGTGCCTAAAGGGACTTGCAAGAGAGCTGGAGGAGGACTTTGGACAAGGGCCTGGAGTGACAGGATAAGGGAGGAAGGTTCCACACGGCAGAGGACAGGGTTAGATGGCAGAGTGGGAAGGAATTCTTGACTGGCACAGGTTGCCCAGAGCAGCTGTGGCTGCCCCATCCCTGGCAGTGTCCAAAGCCAGGTTGGACGGGGCTTTGAGCAACCTGGGATAGTGGAAGGGCCCCCTGTGGCAGGGGGTTGGCACTCCATGCTTACTAAGGTCTTCCAACCCAAACCATTCAAAGAATCTGACAGCTGTCACTGCCTGCAGTGCTGTGCAATCTCAACAGATTGGTTCCAGTAATGAAGGGGGAGTAGCTCAGCATGGGCAGGTTAAGCCAACCAATACCTCAATAGAGAGCTCAGGTGAGAGTTAACTGCACCTCCTTTCTCAGGATGGAAAGGCAGTGTCTTTCACAGGACACGAATTGTCTGTGGAATGAGCCCTAATGCACTCAAAGTCCCTCGTCATTTTGTTCTAAATTCTCTTTCCAGTTCCTCTTTCTAAAATAGAGGTATTGATTAGGATGAGTCTTTGCTGTAGTCACATCAAAGGCATGAATTATTCTTTGTCACATAAGAGGGAGATCAATCATTCACTAAGCTGCACCCAAAATATAGAGTTCAGGAAATAATGAAAATATTGCTTTTGTTGGAGAGGGAAGGAAACAAATTTTCTGTGTCTGTCTCTTTCTCCCACTCACCAATAGATGGTGGCAAAACTCCTTCCTTATCACTGCCAAGGGCTTGGGATTCTCTCAAGGTGATGTATCATGCTCCTTCCATCACTTTCAATTCTATTTTCTGAATATTGTTAAATCTTTTCCTCCCTAGCACTAGTCTCACTTTTTTTCCAGTTTTTCTTAACAAAAGCTGTAGGAAGTTTCAACTTCATTTTAATCTTCCTTGCATATAGTACTCCATCTTTTTCTCAAGCAAATCAGGGGAAAGGAAGTGGTGATTAATCCCTTTAGAGTTCCCTGCCTCTGAAACCTATGGGGTATTAATCATTTTAACAACTGATGTAGGTATGCAGTAGATGGTTTTTGTCTTTAAGCAAATTTAAAAGATAAACTGCAGCTCAGGCAGACAACACAGCCATGCTTCAGGGATCAGGAGCACTAATTCCTCGGGCTAAATACACCAGAAGTCAAGATGGATTATCTGAGTATCTGAGGGCCTCTTAAAAATGTCTGCTTGGATAAGAGTGGTGTTCCTTTAAAAGAAAATGATTTTTAATATGTGGCTTGAGCACAAGTACATGTAAGAGTTTATCAAGATGACACAGCCTTTATTTTTTGCTGGAAGTTTTTTCACCACAGTATGGGAGATGCCATTAAAGGATGGCACTGACATTAACACCATCTTATATTGTGCTTCAGCTGTTATCAAGCTGCTGTAATTATAACACATGAAATTTTACTGTGGAAGTTTGTTTATATAAAAATACCAGCCTGTTTCCTAAAAAAAACACAAACAAACAGGTCTTCTGTAGGTAAAGTTGTTCCACAAGAGTGTATGTGAAATTGCTTTCTCCTCAAACTGATTCCTTTGTCTAGAACAGAAGATTCATGAATCACTGCAAGTTTTGCAGCCATCTGTTTGGAATATACCAATTTTTATGTTTTCAGTTAGTCTCTTTAATCTGTTTCCCTTTGCTTTTAATCTCATTTTAATCTCATTGAGCCAACACAGTGGAAAATAGCAAAAATTATTTTTCACTGTGGCTGTGCAACAGTTGCTCAGTAAATTGTATTTGAAAATATATATTTTATTTTTTTCTGTAATTTTAGTGTGTAAGCAGATCTCTCCCACATTTTGTCAAACTAAGAAAGCGGAGAACTGAAGACATGTGAATAAATGTTTGAATAGTTGTAGTCAAACACAGCAATTGAAAGGAGTAAATGACAGAAACAACAGTAATGTCTTGATAAATGTGTTACATTGAAATAGCGACATTGTGAATGTCATAGAGCCCTCATCCCACCCCCTGCCATGGGCAAGGACATCTTCTACTATCCCAGCCTGCTTGAAGCCTCATCCAGCCTGGCCTTGGACACTCCCAGGGATCCAGGGGCAGCCATAGCTGTGCCAGGGCCTCACCACCCTCACAGGAAATAATTTCTTCCTATTATCTAATCTAAATCTCTTACCTTCCAGTTTGAAAACATTCCCTATTGTGCTATCACTGCCTGTCTATAAAGTCACTCACCCCGTTTTGTTTTTTTTTTTTTTATAAACCCTCTGTAAGTACCAGAGGCTGCAATAAATTTGCCCCGGAGCCTTCTCTTCTCCAGGTGAACACCCCCGGCTCCCCCAGCCTGTATCCATAGCAGAGGGGCTCCAGCCCTCTGAGCATCTTTGTTGCCTCCCCTGGGCCCATTCTAAAAGCTCCATATCTTTCTTGTGCCAAGCCCTTCAAGCCTAAAGGCTACCCATGGTTGAGAGGCAAGCAGAGAGGCTGAGATAACTCATTACTTCACTAAAACTTTAAATAAAACTCTCTCACCACAGCCTCATTGATAAGCTGAAGGAGCATATGCTGGCCAGACTCTGTGATGAGCTGACAATTGTCCAGACCTCTGGTCTCATCGGGTACTGATCAATGGCTCCATGACTGTTTGGCAGCTGGTAAAAAGCAGAGCGTGACAGGCATCAATACTTAGGCCAATAAAGTCCAATAACGTAATCAGTTTTCTTGATGCTGAGAATGTGATTCCTCAGCAAATTTCTGAACAATTCAAAGAGGGAGATGGCAAATCAACAAAAGATCTTCATTTCACTGAGACCTTGCTGAAATTAAAGATTGGATCATTGGAGAATCCTGGAAGTTCAGCAAGAAAAAGTGCAAAGAGCTCCTTCAGGAGAGAACAGACCTGCCTATGAACTAGCATGGGCTAGAAACAAAATGGGAGCTCTGCTGAAAAGCACCTGGAGTAACAGTAGGTGACAAGACAGATACAAACCAACAGCACATTTTTGTTGTGAGTAAGGCAAACCACACACCAGGCTGCATTAGGAAAAGCACAGCCATCAGACCAAGGGGAGTTATGGCCCCATTTTGCTTAGTGCTGGTGAGAAGATGACTTCTCAGCATGTTCTAAAGATAAAATATAGGTATAGCTAAATTAGGTGGTGAGCACCTCACAAATATCTTGTTTGAGCTCCTGACCATGGTGTTTTCAAGTAATCTGCACGATTGTCCCCTTAATAACATTTACAGGATAAGTGAGTGGGTGTCTGGCTTGTCTCAGTGTCTTGCTACTGAAAGTTTATGCAGGGGAAAAAGGTCAATGTATTCAACTCTGAATCACAGCAGTGGAAAGCGGAAAAAAATGAAAAAAAAAAAGAAGGGATTTTCTTGCATTGCTGGATTGACATATGTCCTTGGGGAGCAGACATCCACGTGCCATCTATAGAATTGTCTGCTGAAACCAGTTAGCTTTTCCTGTTAATACACAGTTTGATCAGAGGAGAACGTCAAGGATGTTTGTATTAATTACAACTTATATTAACTGCATATCTGATATTGCGCAGTAACCCTCCAAAACACCTGTACATAGCAAAAGCTACAGGCAGAGACAGTTATAATAAATACCATTTAAATTAATGCTGATGAGGCACGAATGAAATATACTGACAGTATTGCTACTACTTTTGCTTTGTTTAGCCTTCTAAGCACAGTCTATCTGAGAATCCCAAAGAGATTCAAATCATTAATCACTTGAACTTCACAGAAGCTCTTAAAATTTTCTTCTGTTTAAAACTGAGACTTACTAAAGGTTAAATTAGGGGCGGAACTAGAAGACTCATATATAATCCTTACTTCAGTATTACCCATGGATCAGAAGTACATACACCTGCACCCAGGAATGGTACCCCTTCTCATTTCTCTAGTTCTAGCTGTATTTTGGCCACCATGGAGCAGCTGAGAAAACCCAGAGGAACAAATGCAATCAGCAAGTTTCCCACAAATACACAAACTCAGATCTCTGAAGGAAAAACACCCCAAAACAACCAAATAAAAAAAACAAAAATGAAAATGAGACATTTGAGTCTCATTTACTTCATGCTGGTTTTATAATTAATTTGAACCTAAATTAAAAACAAACAAAGACTTTTCCTTGGTGTTGGTTGCATTTTGAGGTTTTTTAAGAAATTATATTTCCTGGACCCTGATAAAGGAAACAAATATATTAAGGATTGTATAATAATGCTAGTCACTAAGCTAGGCTAAAACATTACTTATAACATGATTAAATTTAATTCTTCCTCTCCCTTATAAATGCAGTAAAACTAACTTTGCAATCATGTTGATAATTATTTTTGCAATACAGAAAGCTTTACATATGTAAATAGAAAGATTTACATATAAAATTAAAAATGCAATTTTCATTGTAAATGAAAAAGTATTTTCAAACAAGCTAGGAAAACATCACATAGAGTGACTGCAAGCTTCATGAAATATTATGAATTTTATACAAACTCGTTTACTCAGATTCCAAAGTTCAGTATAATATGACTTCTGATATGTTACAGGGTCCAGGATTTCATTCTGGACAATGAACATAGAAATCTCTAACTGGTCTTTGGGCCCATTTAATGTGAAGATAAACAGTCACCTTCAGATTTTTGTTCTGACTGTTAAATCCTTATGCTTTAATCTTAGCTTCAAATTATTTTGCCTTTTCCTCACAGTGGGATTGTCTGGGATATTTTCAGCACAACAGTTTAAGGTGATAGTTCTGTCAACATGGAATTAGATCAGAAGTTCTGATGGAACAAGACCTGAAGTCCTGTCTTCCTTTTTTTTCCAATACAGAGAAATGTAATTTAAAAATCCCTTGCACTTCTAATAGAAATATGATATTTCAATAACTTTCTACATAGGAATATGTTCTGACATCCATGTTTTGCTATAAAATATGGTAGCTGTGACAACTCTTGCTATATGTGCCTGACATATACTCAACATCTGTCTTCAGCTACGAGATTTTTGTCACTTTTTGTCCTAGGTAAACCCCACCCTAGGAAAACATACCTCAAATTATTTTCAGATAAAGGCACTTACACTAGTAGGAACCATTTCTACTTTAATGGTTAAAAAGTCAACTATTTATTTCAAAAGCATCATTTTGGTTTCTATTGAAGTGAGCAGAGAATAGCAAGAAAGAGACTCTAAGGAGTGCCTTTTCTTACCTCTTTTTTTGTCTCTAGCAGTATGAGCCTGGACAAGCTGTTTAGGAAAAACACACAACTGCAGAGGGATCTAGCTGCCTGAAATGAGCCAAATGTTAATTCAACCTTGGGTATTTCCTGATAGAAGATATTAGAAATCTCCTCATCTCTTAAAAGGTTGTGGGGTTTGCCTTCCTTTGCCCTCAAGATTTTTCCTTTGAAGATCTGTTTAATTGAATTTAAGCTTCAAAGACAAAGATAGTGGCAGGGAAAAAGCACAGTGTCTGTACCTGTGAGATCATTGCATCATACAGTAAATGCAATCTGGTTATTTTACCCACTTACTTTACTTCTCCATTACACACTGGTGGATATTAATAAACTAATGGCAGGCTATCAATTAAAAGCTGATAAATATTGTTTGCTCTGTTCAGTGCATCACATGGCAATTTTATCTGAAATTATTGACAATTACCAAGGCCTTTACAAGATCTGTTTTTTATTAATCTAACATGCTGTCACTATTGTCACATTTTGATTAAAATTTTATGGGGTGTTCTCCCATCCTGAAAAAATGTCTTTCTGAAAACATTGTGTCAAATCCTTTTTAAAAGTAATACTACCAGACAAATTTTGCAAATGCGAGATTCCCTCATTGCAACCAATTGGCTTAAAGGTGTGGTTCAATTAAAGCATTCTTTTGCCCCTTAAGCAATGAAATGTGGCCACTGGTTGTTGACTGTGAAAGAAATTGAGTTTTTTTCCTGTTTTCTTCATCTTTTATTTGGATGGGAGCGAAGAGGGAGGTTCATCCTCTGTCATTGCACGATCAGTAAAATGGTCAAGTTGATATTACAGTTTTACACCTAGATTACTGGAATATTTTCTGAACCCTTTCTCCTCTCCTGCATCATCATAACACACAAGTAAACTGTAATTTGAAATGTATGAAGGGCACCCAAATATAATAAGACAAACAAAAATTTCTAGACTCAATTAATGGGTTAACTTTCATGGTTTGAAGTTGTTTAATCTGCCATTTTCTCTCCATCATTCTGATCCCACAGAAAGATACAACTGCAGGCCAAGGTACAGACTCCATCAATGAAATCAAATTTCCAGACAGAGAAATACTGTAATGCACTTAAGCATATTCTGCACAAAGATGAGCTGAGGAGATGAGCAGGAGGCATGAGTAACATGACCTAAATTTATAATGAAAGCCTGCACATCTACAATGCTGAAAGCTTTCAGAGAGTGTGATATGAATTCTGGGGCAATGGATTACATAATTTCTCTGCACAGTGTTTTAGTAAGTCTTGTTAAGTTTCCATTAAATGGAAGAAAATTAGTGCATCATATTCCATCCTGGCAATTACTGAAGTAACAGAGTGGCCTGAAAAACGCTCAAAATGTTTAGTCAAATTCCATACACTGGAAAGTTCTGTAATGAAAAACAAAATGTGATTTTGGATGTTTGAAATCCTTATTTTTAAGTATAAGAAGTTACTATAGTCACTCTTGTGTTTATGTGATTTATTTGGTTATGGACAGCATTAGGAGTCACATTAAGACATTGATTGACTTAATTCTATGCCAGTTTGCAACAGCTATAGATTATCAAGAAGACTCAAATGATGTATTTGTTTCCCTCTCCCTTGTTATCTTGAGCTGCCTGGTTTGTCTCACATGTCATTGGGACTGGTGGAGCAGTACAGTTCTGTTCATTATTTGAGACTAGACAGTGCTACTTTTGCACTGGCTCTGCATGTCTGAGAACTGCAATATTAGATTTTATTCTGTGCTTGCAGCAGGACTAAGTGCTGGGAATGTGTGTCTTTGAATCAGGCATTTGACTTCAAATTAGAACCCCATCTGTCTCAGTTTTTTGTGTTTCAGTTATGCTGATATTTCCACCTTTTGTAATTTTCTTTGAAGTATCAGTGAATAAGGAATAGAGTACACATGAGTAATGGAAAAAGATGTGAGAAGCACAACGAATTTTATTGCCACTGTTTTGGAATTAACACAAAAACATTTACAGAGCTCCAGATAAGCCTGAAGAGTCAGATAAAGCTAGAAACAAACATAGAGAGCAAGATTCAATTAGCAGTAATTTGGAGTAGAAACTAATCTTCAGTTGTTACCATTAAACAAGTCTGGAGTGAATAGCAAAAATCCATTTAGCTTTTCTGAATTATTACCTGCAAAGTCAATAGATGTTTATTATCCTAGGGAGAACAGGCTTGTTATCAGCTCCCTTTCTTAACTCCTAATGGAGCCAGCTGTTTATTTTGGATAATGGTGCACTTCATAGCACATCCCAAACTTCATGGTGAGATGCAGTTACACAGATCACATGTTCCCTTGCTCAGCCAAGAGCTCAGTTTGTTTAGATGTGCTGGATGATTTCACACATAGCCTCAGAAATCAGAAGCTGGTAGGTGATAAATCAGTTTTTTTCTCAGACTTTACAACTGTCAAAGTAACAGGTTGTGAGAGGCCTTTTGTGTTGTATTTTTTTATCTTGGAAGGCAAAAGGGTATGCAATTTGAGTGAAGCATGGGTATGCTGAACATAAAGAGATAAGGTTTTCAGCATGGGAATTTTCTAATTAGTTGTCATACATCCACTTTTTTTTTTATCATACCTCCAAATTACAAGGGATATGCAAGATAGCTTATCAGGTTACCCTCTAGCCAACTTTCTTATGTGTTACACCAGGAACTCCAGAGGCCTGTTAAAAAATAGGACACATTTTTGACATTTCATCTAAAGACAGACAGTCACAGCTCCAATATTTTCAGAGGGGAACCTGAAATACTCTGAAAGGTCCCTGTGGGGTGTGCAGTGCTTGTCTGATGTCTCAGCAGTACCCACATCATTCTGGGCCAGCTCCCACTCCACAGTTTCAGGATGCTTACCCAGTAAACAGGGACAAGTGGAGATGAACTGAATCTGAGATGATTTTCCTTATGCAACAACAAATGAAAACATCTCATTTCATAAGCAAAGAAATTTCCAAAGTTTAAACAGGCATGCGCATTTTTGCTCTTAGACCGTTAAGAAGGGCTGTTATTGAAAGGTGAAGGTCAATGGTGTTTTCCCAACACATTTTTTGTTTGTTTGGGGTTTTGTTTGGTTTGGCTTGGTTTTTTGTTTTTGTTGTGGTTTTTCTTGGGGTTTTTTTGGGGTTTTTTTGTTTTGTTTTGTTTCTGGGATATTTTTTGTTTGGTTTTTTTTTTTTTTTTGCAGTTTGGTTTGTTTTATTTAGTTTCACATTGCTTTGTTTGTTTGTTTGTTTGTTTTGGTGAGATAAAATATTCAGAGTGCATATTATAGGTATAGTTTCAAGTTTTTCTCTCTCCTCCACAGACCATTAGCTAATCTCAGGGAATGTTACTTTGAAGACTCTTTTTTCATAAGCCTTACTTTGGAAACTGTCAGTGCACAGGAGTAACTAACAACTGGAGAGACCAAAGATAACTTCATCTTAAGGGTCTCATGGCAGGAAAAGTAATCTTACATTCAGATTTCTCTCCTAAATTTCTTTCTGCATTTTACATTATTCAGCAGCAGAATCAGTAATGTAAGTGGGAGCCAATGATATTAAGAAATTCCCTACTGGAAGTTCTGAACTGGTTCAAATCTTACCTAAATTTTAAAAAGTCTCAAGAAGCTTGAAAGCGTCCTTTGTTTTGATCCCAGCTGATCATATAGAATTTTTAATTCAGCACTCTCAAGTGAACAGAATTATTTATGCATATTTTTTGGTTAGCTCATATTATTAAGTATATTTATTGCAAATAAAGTAAGGCAGCCAAAATAATTACTGGAATTAAAGTGAAAGAAAATAATACATAAACAAATTTGGGTTATACAACTGACATATCTATGTCATTTAATTTTGTTAAAAATGTTATAATTTTAAAATTTTATTTAATTTTGTTAAATAACATATTCAAAGCAAAATAAGATTTACTCCAGCAATTGAAAATGTTCTGAAATATTAGATATTACAACTTCGTAGTAAGGTAAAGGAAATTGTCTAAAACACAATAAGTTTTGCAACCACTTTAACCAAGGGTAAAAATAACAGCATATTAAAACATTCAAGTGCATTTAAAAGTATAAATTTCTTTCCTTGTAATTTTTCTAAAGGAATCAAGTAATCAGAATACTTCCATGATTGTACAGGACCTACTCGGAATTTACATTTAGAGAAGATAAAAACATTCAGCGGTGTTTGGCTTATATTGCCCAGAACTCAGTTCAGTGTGAAAATTCTCTAAGTACGTCTTTGCTGTCTGTTTGCAAGGATTGAAATGATTTATAAAAATATTCTTGTGTTAATGTCTTTCATTATAAGGGGAGAATCTTAATCTCTTCTATCCCTTTTAACCTCCTGAGTCGTCCAAGAGGTAATTGTAGAGCTGAGAGAGCTTAAAATATCTCTTGAGTAAGATATCCAGCACAGAAACGACTTATTCAGATCTGATCTTAAAATCCTGAAGTTTACCTAAAAATTTCTATGTTTTTATATGAATAGCAGCAACTGTTGCTCCTTCTGTAACTCAGAAAATAGAAATTATTCTCTTGTGGATTCTGATATATTTGGGTCCAAATCTGTTTACGAGCCTTGAACATCAGTATGGGAGCACCAAAAAGGAAATATGCTGCTTCATGCACTTTCTAAGATGTTCTAACAGGTCACAGGGACCACCTTCCTCCCTGTTTCCTCTCTCTAAGGGTGATGAAGTCCTGACACAGGTTGCCCAGAGAAGCTGTGTCTGCCCCTGGATCCCTGGAAGTGTCCAAGGTCAGGTTGCATGGGTCTTGGAGCAACCTGGGATATTGGATGGCCCATGGTAGGAGGTGGAACTGGGTGAACTTTAGGGTCCCTTCCAACCCAAGCTCTTTTGCAATCCTGTGATTCTTTCCAAATCACAAAATCCAGAATAAAAGTGCTTGTAAACAGCCTAACTGGGAGATGTCTAGTTGAACAAATGTGAGGTGAAGAAAAACTCTCTGGTGTCACATTTGATCTAGATAAAAATGCTGCTGCTGCTGCTCTCTGGACAGGGACTGGCCACCCCATTGGAATGATTGGATACCTCAAGCCAACATTGCTCTGGGCTAAAATCCCAGTTATTTAATTTTTTCTAATAAATGACTTCTCAGAGTGTCTGTGCAACACCTGCACCTTCAGCATGAATCTTCACTCTCTGTTTGCTGCACTTTTACTGTCTGGTGGGCAAACAGAAGGTCCAGCTGGCTTCACAACAAACCTACCATGTACTTGGCACTTCCTCTTTCTGGCTTGAGACCAAAGATGTGAGCACAGTCCTGTTTTAATAGATCTTTGAACTTTCCAATAGGTGAACACACAACAGAGTGAGACTTTTAAAAACATCTGCATTCTCTCTGGTATGCTTGGCATGCACTTTCACAAATGCCTTCTCATCAGCCATTTCTCACAGTCGAACAGATTCTACAGGTTATTACAAGAAATTTTCTATCATTAAATAAATATCATCACTTAAACTTGATACTCTCAATTTCTAATAGACTCTGGTCAAAAAAGTTGTGTTGATTATCTCTTCTTGATGAAAATGGCATTTCTACTAACACTTCATTTATAATATAAGTATTTATAATATAAATATATACAACAAATTAAGTGTGAGCTTTTACAGAAACTCTCAAAGCATGGTTTTTCATGAGGATAGAGGAATGATGAAACTCCATTTCATTCTGGGTGTATTATATGACTTGGTCATAAAGCACCACATCAACTTAGCACGGGTTTTCCAAGACATCATTCATTAAAAGGGAAAGCAAAACTGCACACTTTCAACGTTTAAAAAAAAAAAAACCAAAACAACAACCAACCAACCAACCAACTAAACAAAAAAACATGAAATTTTTCTTTCCACAATAAAATACATTTGCAAATCACCTAGATTGCTGGATATAACGTGACAACTCACATTAGACTTTCACTGTATGAAAAGGAGATTGCTTTGAAAATATGTGCCATCAAATTCCTCCATTATGAAATGTGTGTAGCATCTACAGGGAGTTCACTTTGTATTTAATGACTACTATCTGCTGGTGTCAAACACCTTGCTTTGGGCAGGTGTCTCTGAACTCTATGTGCAGATGAATTTCCATCCCATGCCATTATTGAACAACTTGCTAAATATAATGAAAGGACTCAAAATAAAAGGAAAAAAAAATCTCATATTGCTTATGCAATAACTATGTTTTGGGGTATTTTGAGATAGTCTGTAAATATGGATTATTCTGCTAAATCATATGCAAGGATTTAGTTCTGCCCTTAAGCCTTAAAGAAAAATTGGCACAAATGTATAGCTACTATTCAATGTCAAAGTCATGACATATATATACATCTATGAAAAGTGTATATGTGAAAAGTCATTACATATATACACATCTATATATCACTGGGAATGATTAATTGTTTATCAAATTATTTTGTCTACATGTTGTTATCAAATGTGTCCCTGCCCCTGGAAAAGAGGTTGGAACTAAATAATCTTTAGCATCCCTTTCAAGATAGACCAGGTTATGATTCTACAATTCCACAAATTTTTCCCCTAAATATATTGTTAAATGAAAAATTTCTTGCCCAAAATAAAATTGTATGTTCATTTTGTGACACTGAACTTCACAGGTTATCAAAATTCTTGAAAAACAACTTCAAGAAACCACTATGCCTTTTTTTAAAGTTAAATCACTCAAAACATTATTCACACTTACAATATCAACTACCTCTAAAAAAATCATGTCTTCAAGTCTGCTTTTGAAAGCATACAGACCTGTACTAAATTTTTTTTCAGAAATAGGAGTCTGTGGAAGGCACCAAAATTTCCACCCTTGACCCGGTGAAAAGCTGCTTCTGCGATGAAGCTGACAGTAGGGAGCTGATCACTAGCTAGAAAGCAAGCTGTGGAACCGTGTTTGGATATTAATTTTATTCTAACTTTTCTTCTGATTTGCCTTTGTGAACATCTCCAGATACCTTTAAGTGAATTTTGCAGGTGCTACAGACAAGTAGAGAATAAATAGGCCTGCCATATTTCTTTAAAACAGCATGTATGAATATAAGCATGAAGCAGTGTCATAAACATGCCTCTTGGAAACCTCCCTGCTCAGGTTAATCAGTGACAATTCCATACTTATGAGAAGCAGCATAATTTCTTTCTTCTCTTATTTCACAGGACAGAATCATAGAATGGTTTGTGTGGGAGGAGATGTGAAGACCATCTAGTTTCAACCCCACTGTCATGGGTAGGGTAAAAGGCCAGCATTCAGAGCCCCATCCAATCTGGTCTTGAAAAATTTCGGGGATGCAGAGTTCACAACCTCTCGGGACAACATTTTCTCTAAGAACTCACCTAACTATGAAAGGGACTTTTTTCTCTCTTTCAGAGTGACACACACATGTTTTCATATTTATTTGCCACATCTCTAGACTACATACCCTACTGATCTGGTTCATTTGTATGCATTCAATATTATGTCACAAAAGCACATACAAACAGATTTATAGGACAAAATAAAGAAAACATCTGTGCATCAGATTTCTACTTGTAAATGAAACTCACTGTCTAGACAGTGAGGAGCAATGCCACTCTTAGAGCCTGGGCTTTACCCTGCTCTTTCATGTAGCGCAAGAGCTCTGTTGTCTTGGAGCTTCTGCCTTTTCACACCTGCATCTCTGAGAACTTTTTCTCCTTCAACCCAAAGACATGGGCAGTTCAATTTTCCCTCAGTGAGAAGGACATCACATGTGTCCCATCAAACTGTGCTGCAGAATGAGCATGGGCTGTGGCTGGTCATTTGAGGCAGATCAAGTGCTCCCAGGAGAATTCTTGCAGGCCCAAAATGCATATATTATTATACAATTATGGGAAACAGATGGGTCAGAAATAACCATCAAGTTTATTTCCCAATGCATTTTAAGCAGATATATGAGGACTTCTACATTTCTGCATTACTGCTAATGCAAGTTGGGTTGTTTTCTCAAAAAAATAAAATCCACATGCTCTAAAATGTGGGATTTTATTATGAAAGCTCAGTGCAACTTTTAAACAATGAATCACAAAAATGGGGGTATATAATCAGAGCATTAATAATTGTTTCTTTAGTATTTGCATATTTTCTCCAATGTAATTTACTATACTTATTTCTTGTAAATTCAAATTTTTAAATGTTCATGAATATTTATTTCCTTTTTTTATCTATTGTTACAATTTAGTTGAGTTATTTTCTACAAACAGATAACTTGGCATTTCATTTTAGATTTTAACACCATGGAAAAACAAGCTACAATTCCTAAGCAATATACTATTATATCATAAAAGGAAGAGAAAAATAATGAAATAAAAATCAATAAAACTCAGAAGGTGGTGACATACAAAGATAAATTAGTTTTAGATGGGTTTAATTTCAGATTTGTCCATTTGCCTGACACAAATAATGGAAATTTCAGAAATTTAAAGAGTTGGCCCATGTATGAGATGCTCAGCAGGTCTGGTATTGGGAGCGATGGTCACGTTCTACTTGCTGAAAACTTTCAGAGGGCTTAGAAAGAAGAGTGATCTGAATTAAAGTCCTAAATTCATCTGGAGGGAAATGTTGCATTCGACACTACTGAACTGTTCCTGCAGCATCCTATGTGTGCAGCCATTTATTAAAAACATTATAGCTGTTGTTGAAAGGACTTGGAAACAAATATGGAGAATCAGAGATCTCTCTGGTTCCCTCCCTTTTGGAAACTAAGAGGAGGGTTCGCATGCTTGCATAGCTCTGAGGACACCCTGTCACCACACTCTGCAAGCACCTGCTCTGTCATAAACCAGAGAATGTTTTCCCTCTTCTCAAAGTCATTCCAGATTTATGGGAAGTAATACACAGAAAGGAAGCTTGGTTCTCTTGAGTCCTCAGTCCTGTTGCAGAACCCCAGATTGCTATTAACTTTGGAGGAGGAGGTAACAATTTATGACAGCTACTGTTAAGTAAGGAATTTCTTAAACCTACACCTGGGTAAGGAACCAACAATTCCAGTTCTCCAGGCAACTGAAGAAATCTCTAGTGAAATCTGCCACAACACCATTGTCAGGGAGAAATGAGATTGTGTTTGTTGTCTTTATTCAGCCTTTAGAATAAAAGGGTTCTCTGGTGTCTGGAGTTTCTGCAGCTTTTGTAAATTGACATGTGAGCCATAATACGCTCAGTGTAATAAACACAGAGGAACAAAGATCGGGTATAAAGAGAGAAGATAGAATGATAGCAAAATGAGACTCTACAGAATTTTACAGCTTTCTAAAAATTGGTATGAAATGAAACAGTAATTCTTCAGATGGAAACTGTTCCTTTGACTGACAATAATTTGAAGAGAGTAGATATTCAAGCCCAGAAAAAGGAGAAAAAAATAAGAAGCTGCTAGAAAATTTTCTCTCTCCCTTTCTCATCCCCCTATATGAGTTTATTTTTCTCAATTCTTTTCCTCCTCTTCCCTTGGGAAATAAGATCTTTTTCTGTCAGCCATGTGAAGTGTAACACTGACTTTGAGCTAAAAGGAATAATGATACAGGAAAATGGAAAGAGACAAAGAAAACAAGGGATAAGGTTTGGGTGAAACACTGATAGACTTCTATAGCTCTGTAATTAGCTAAGATGACTAGCTCAAACATAAAAATATACAACAAAGAGGCCTATGTTCAGTCAAGTGAAACCTCTCATGGCAAACCATAGGGCTCAGCAAAAACACATCTGAAAAGGAAGAAATGCAGTTTACTGACTTTTATGGTCTTGCTTTTTAAAAATCATACCCATCCTTTTCAATTACAAGGAATCTCATTTTTATTTGCCAGCTATAACACTGCACAAAAATTGACACTTTGTACAACTCTTGCCTAAGATGTTTGACTGGAAAGGTCCACTGATAGTTAAGAAGGTTCAGAATGATTTTCTAATTGAAAAATGGAGAAAAAACATCGACATAAGTGGTAGGAGCCTGAATGAGAGATCAGACATTTTAACTTTCAATTCTCACATTTCCTATTCAGAAATTCATAAGGTAAAAAAAAAAAAAAAAGGAATATTCTGCTCAACTGTGGCCTCAGAACTTAAAACACCTAGGGATTTGGTTTGGGTGTTTTGGTGTGTTTTTTGGGATTTTTTTTTTTTGTGGTTGTTGTTGTTTCGGGGGATTTTTGTTTGGTTGGTTGGTGGTTTGTTTTATTTTTGGGTTTGCTCCAGAGATTATTCAGAGCTCTCAGTCAGATCAAGGAAGAAGGTGGACCAGCTGGACAATGGCCTGAGCACTAACTTTAGCCTGCACATCAGTAAACAATTAACACAATACCTTGCACAAATTTGGCCTGTTTAATTTACAACTGTTCTGGAGAATCCCAAATATGATCAGGGACTAGAGTGAGACAGGTTCTGTTTCCAGTGAGCAATGTGGATAATTGTATGGTATTTTCCATATTTTCCCCAAAAGCACCCTAGTTTTCTTTGTACCTCCTAAAACTTTACATAAATCACTTTATTGAATTCAATTTTTTCTTTCCTTAAAAAATATGTTCAAAAAGGAAAATGTGCTTTTGCTGAAAGTGCAGCTTGGGAAATCCCCAAACATTTCTGAGCTCAAAGCTCTCAATATTGCATTTAAGAGGAAACAAGCTGGTAGTTTTTGAATCTTATTCCTCTTAATTAAAAATGACATTCATTTAATTTTTTAATATCTTCTCCTTAATTTTTTTAACTCTTTGTTTAATTTCTAAGTTTCCAAGAGTTATAGTAATGTCCTGTTTTCCAAGTAACGACACCTGTATCCATCTGGTCAGCTGTTAGAAAAATTTTGGATTTTTCATCTCTGGTCATTCTGATTCAAACATATTCATTTTATGGGCTAAATAAACCACTTCCTCTGTGTCATTTTGTTAAACCAGTATTATCATCCTTTTAATGAATCAAGTATCTTGATGACATCATTTAAAGGAAGCTTTGTTTTTAACTTTTTAAAAATAGGAAATGTATTGTTCTTTTGTCCAACTCCAATTGCTGGGTGATAGTTGCCATGTAATGTAGTACTTAGGCACTAAAATAAATAAGAAAAACCCTATATTTCCCTACTGATTGCCTGATCACATGGGAGGCATGAAGGAGGGTCAGAGTTTCAGCATGATCAAAGAGTAAACTGTTGAGCTTATAGACCAATGAAGCTAAGAAAGTAAATATGTGAGAGCAATAAAAACACCTTTTATTCAGGTGCAGAAATAATAATAATGACATGAATAAGATAAATTACATTATGATAGTGGTGCATGCTTAGAAATACAGGCAGTTATCTGGTGTATAAAAGCTGCCATATCCACAATGCAGAGCACAACACTTAAATGAGATGAAGCTATGCTGTTACCCCATTCCTACCTTTAACAGGTGGGGGCCCTTAATGACTCCCAGCATAAAGAATCACAATATGGATTAATGAAATCCAGTCACCTTTTGGAAAGGAGACACCATTTCTCACCAGGGCAAGCACATATTGCGTGCAGAAAATAGTGCAGACACTACACATCATCATAAGAGGAATCTTAAAAACCAGCAATTTGTTTTCTTTAGTAAAACACCTGCTTTTTTTTTCCCATCATTAATAATCAGTCATAGAAACATAGAAGCATATAATCACAGAGTCAGAGAATGGTTTAGGTTGAAGAAACCTTCGATATCATCTTTTTCCACTCTTGCCATGGGCAGGGACCCCTTCCTCTATCCATGACTGGTCCAAGCTCTGTCCAACCTGTTTTGAACACTTTCAGTGATGGGGCAGCTGCAGCTTCTCTAGGCACCCTGTGCCAGGGCCTCACCCCCCTCAGAACCAAGAACTTCCTCCTAATACCAAATCTAAATTTACTCTGTTTTAGTCTGCATCCTATACATATTTCTGTCTTGTCTCAGTAATTTGGTGTTCTTCAGAGTCTCTCACTTTACTACTTGGATCTATCCAGTATAAACTTGGATATAGAGTTTAAGTCATATCTTAACTATTGAATTTTTATTTAGTGGGACAATCTTTTTTTTCTCCTGAATGCTTGAAATATTTCCTGAGTTTTGATCCCTGCTGGAGCCCACAGCTCTAGCAAATCAATCAAATTGGTGTTCTGCAAGTACCAGGTCCTACACTTTGGCCACATCTCAAAGGTCTTTTCAACCTAAATGATTCTGTAATTCTATGAATACCCTAGACTCCACACAGGACCTTTATAACATTTAAGAGTTATAAAGAACAAAGGAATGTCAAGACTCACTTCAGATAAGTCTATTATGCTGTTTTATGCTCACCTTTAATTTCTATTCAGACTCCCAATTTATTATTAATATTGTTAATAATATTGTGCAACATGTCATACTCCTCTGTGAGTCAGTGAATGTTGGTCTCAAAAAATTGTGCTCAAGCAATTTAGGATTTGTGTTTTCACACCAAAAATATATATCTGATTTTTCAGGGCTTGTCCAGATGTCAATAGATTCCTGACAGCATCTAAATTTCTAGGAAAGCCTCACTATTCAGTCCCTCTCCAGACAACAGAAAAACCCCAGAAGCTGGAAAACACAAGCTCAGGTGAAGACACCAGCATCACAAGACTGAGGTGAGACTAAGAAACAATGATCTTTCTTCAACATACCCTGAATATCTTGTGCACACAAGGACATTTTGAGGATGTAAACATGGAGAAAACTGCATCACACAAAGGTCAAACAACAAGGTGAAACACTTTTGTGTCTGTAGCCCTAGATGTCTGTTCTTCACACCATCCTTCCCTGAAATTCCTTAGTCTACAGAACACAGCAGAAAATCAAGAATAACTCATGTAACTTTGAGTAGTGTTGTAGACCATGGAAATGCCATTCTTAGCCATGTCTTTCAATGTTAGGGATGAGGTCATTTCATAGATCTGTTTACTTTATTTCCCAAATCCAATAACTGAGTGTGAATGGTTTCAAAGCACAAGATAAATGTGTCTGGGCCACAGAACTAATCATGTCAACTGGAAAATAACTCCTCTACCTGCATCATTACCACTTAATGTGTTGGATAATTCTGAGTGCACCTGAAAGATAATAAAGAAGTGTCAGTATTATTCATATATTTTAATTGCTTCCATTAGCATTTCTTATTTTTTTCCATTCCTGAGGGAAAAATAGTATCACTTCATTGATTATACAGTGGATACCAGAGAAATAATAGTACAGAATCAAATATTCTTTTAACCACCCGTTGCCATTCTATGGTTATAAGCAAAAGTATAACTTGGCAATAAAACCTATTTACTGTTAAAATTAAAATTGCTTTTAACATTTTTATGGCATTCAAACAATTAAAATAATTCTATCAGATAGCACCTGCTCTTTCACACTTGTGGAAAAAGAATGAAGAGAAAAAGACTGTAGAATAATTAAAGTCAGGTAACTTATTGTTCCAAGAGTTCAGTTGTCTGTAAGGGGTGGCTGTAACAATAATGGAGGTAGGGTTAATATAATAAGAGGGGGTTCAACTTGATGGTCCTTATGTGCCCCTTCCAACTCAAGATAGTTTATGATTTTAGGAAATAATTAATTCAGTTTTGCAATGCATGTATTTTTATCTAGCCAAATAAATTTTGTGGTATCACTATGATGGCTTCTGGATTAAGTTATTAGGTAAAATAACCTCTGGGTTCTCAGTTTGATGGTAACATGCCACCAGTGTCTTACCTGTTGAATCCAGTTCATTATTTTATTATCTCTGATGGCATAACATAAAGCTGGCTCCTAAGAATTCCAGCATAGAACCAAAGCCCTGTTTCCTGACCCTTCCTGTCTGCCCGTGGACACAATAAAACCCCTCCAGGAGCAGGATAAATATCAACTGTGTACAACAACCCTGTTGCTATAACCAAGCAAAACTCAAGGCACACTGTGTTCAAGAAGCCTTTTCCTGCTGAAGGACATCCATGAACACTTCATCTAATGGAAATCATAAAATACTAGAAGAATGAGAAGGATACTGGAAAAATTAAATACTATAACTCTATAATGCTTAGAGAAATGACAAATTATAGAATCTTAGAATCCTGTAATGGTTTGAGTTGGAAGAAACCTTAAAAAAAACCTCTGATTCTAATGCCTTGCCATGGGTAGGGACACCTTCCACTAGAACACGTTGCTCAATGTCCTATCCAACCTGGCCTTGAATTATTTTACCTGGGTTTACTTATTTTACCTGCTACTTGAAAATATTAAAATTAATAAATATGTTTTACTTTTAGAACAAAAAAATACTTTTAGGATAAAAGTGACATTGCAATTCCAGATCTTCCTAGTGCTTCTTAATTTATTTTCCTCTAAATGCCTAGGAAGAACCAAATCGATCAACAACACTGATTAAACTTGAGTTGTGTCCTTATTCCATTTGAAAAACTATTTATTAATTTGAGTTGATACACAGGTTTTCTGTTTCCTTCCATTCACTCCTTTGGAGAGGTCAGTCAGTATTTATGTATCCTAGGGTTCTGTTTCCCAGG